>JAQZBX010017864.1:0-35173 GCA_029593785.1 Cabassous unicinctus | reverse complement strand
TGACTGGGAAAATTGTGTAAGGGGGTGGGGGTGGGGGTGGGATAATAAAGGAACTCTGTACTTTCTGCATGATTTTTCTGTCAACTTACAACTTCTCTAATAAAAAAAAGAAAAAGTTAACTGGTGTGTTGTGACCAGTGTTCTTCTTTTTTCCTTTTGATGAACAGACAGAAGCGGAAATACGGGTACACATCTCCCAGCGCGAGGGTGAGTACATTGGACGGAGCTTCTGCTTTCGGGTTACCCACGAGCCGGAGCCCTGGGTCGCGATGAACAGCGTCCGTCCCTGTGGGTCACAGCCACGGGAGCTGGAAACCGCTGTCCTGGCGGAATCAGGAGCCAGGACAGCGCTCTCCAGCTCGGCGAGATGCCCAGGCCCGAGCCCCTGGGACTCATTTGTTCCTTCTTCCCCATCGGCGCCCACTCGGGGTGGGGAGCAGGGCGCCCTGGCAGCCTCCACAAAGCCCGTCTCACTGTCCTTCCTCCCCTTCAAGGAAGGTGCCCCACGTAGACAGGAGCCCTTCAGGAGACAGACTTTCCAGAAAGGAACCTGAGTGGGTTTACAGACCTCTTTACACCATCTGAGCCCAAGATCTCTAAAAGCCTTGGTGATGCTGAGATGAAGGGGGAACAAACAGCAGGCAGCGCTGGTCGTATCAATGGCTATTATTAAAAGAAAAAAAACAACCAAAAACAGAAAATAACAAGTGATGGTTAAGATGCAGAGAAATAGGAACTTCGGTACATGGTTCCTATTGGTGGGGATGTAAAATGGTGCAGGCACGGTGGAAAAACCTCAAAACAGAAGAACCCTACAACCTGGCAATCCCACTTCTAGGTATATGTACCCCGAAGAATTGGAAACAGGGATACAAATAGATCCTTGTACCCCAATGTTCATGGCAGCATTATTCACAATAATGCAAAGGTGGAAACAATCCAAGTGTCTGTCAAGAGATGAACGGATAAACAATATGCGGTGTACCCATAAGATGGAATATTTCGCTTTAAAAAGGAATGAAGGGGGTGGATGTGGCTTAAATGGTTGGGCATCCGTTTCCCATATGGAAGGAGACCTGGGTTCGATCCCTGGGACCTCCTGGTAAAATGAAGAGAAAATATATACAGAAAAAAAAAAAAAAGGAATGAAGTTTTGACACATGCCACTACAGGGATGAATCTTGAAAACATCACATTGAGTGAAATGAGCCAGACAACCAGGGACAGATACCGCATGATTCCACTTAGATGAAATACCTAGAATATGCAAAGTCATGGTGACAGAAGTCGAGTGCAGGCTCCTGGGAGACAGGGGGAGTGAGGGAATGGAGAGTTGAAGCACAGTGGGGGGATCGGGTGCAGCGCAGTGGTTGAGCGCCTGCTTCCCACGTATGAAAAAAAAAAAAAGAAAGAAAAAGAAAGCACAGTGGGAATAGGGTTTCTTTCGGGGATGATGGGAAAATTCTGGAATTAGACGGTGGTGAGGGTTGCACGACATTGTGAATGTGATGAATCCCACGGAACTGTATGTTGGGGAAGGGCTGGATAAGAAAGGTCATGTTGAATCTGGGTTTGCACAATTTAAAAGAGAGAATGTTCTGGACTGGACCTAATAAGGCAGGAGAAAAGGCCCAAAAGGGCATTACCGAGATATCTGAAAAAACTGGAATGTAGACTATAAGCTCTATGTCAATGTTAAGTTGCTTGAACTTGGTAACTGCACTGAAAGTGGTTGCATGAGTGACTATCCTTGTTCTTAGGAAATGAACTTGGCAGTATTAAGTGTTTCAAGAAGCACAGTGTCTACAACTTACTCTCAAATGTTTAGAAGATAGACACAGACGGATAGACAGACAGAAAGATACAAGGACAGACAGAATGATTCAGCAAATGTGGCAAAATATGAAGGTGGTGGATCTGGGTATCTTGGGGGGAGGGGTGGGGAGATGTTGTTCTCTGTTCGGGGTTTATATTATTTTGCAACTGTCCTATAAGGCTGAAAGTATTTTAAAATAAAAAGTGAAGAAACATTATTCTAAGTGAAAGAAACCAGACACAAATTACAACATACTGTACGAGTCCCCACTTTTGTAAAATGTAAATATAAATCAGTTTATAAAGATGGAATTAGATTAGTGGTTATGTAGGGCTGGGGAAGGATAGAGGGATCGAGAGGTGACTGCTAAGGGGTGTGGAGTTTTTCTTTTTGGAATAATGAAATTGTTCTAAAATTTTTTTGTGGTGATGAATGCACAACACGTGATTATACTAAAAGCCCTTGACTGTACACTTTGGATGGATTGTATGACGTCTGAATAGATCTCAATAAAACTGCTTAAAAAGAGAGAAATTTTTAGATAAATGAAAAAATAAAAAGTGAAAAACAACAAATGGACAAAGAAAAAACCCAAAGCACATGCATGTGCTAAAGCAAACAGAAACAAACGTGGGTGGTGAGCCTACATGTGTGCAGTGAACACGCCTCAGCTTTTCTGTTTCCATTTTTGAAGTAAAATGCTGGGGGCAGGGGGCTTTCCAGGCGCAGCGACCAGAGTCCCTGCACTGCTGCTAACAGGAAGAGGGAAGCAGGTCAAAGAACTGGATCATCGCAGAGGCCAGAGATGTTCACGGCTGCATTTGTAAGAGTGGAAACGCGGAGAGAGCCGCATCCTCCACCAGGAGGAGACCT
Organism: Cabassous unicinctus; assembly: GCA_029593785.1. Classification (NCBI taxonomy): domain Eukaryota; kingdom Metazoa; phylum Chordata; class Mammalia; order Cingulata; family Chlamyphoridae; genus Cabassous; species Cabassous unicinctus. The sequence continues at coordinate 32,484 of JAQZBX010017864.1, read as the reverse complement.
GGCTACATAAATCACAGCATCTGTGTTCCATAACCTGCCTCAAAGTTGGAGACGAACGTCTGACGACACAGAAGGCCCGGGCAGTTCTCAGTTCTAGAACGTCTACCCAAAACATGTGCTGGGGCGGGTGGGGGGTGGGACTCTGTGCCGTCACCATAATCGAATAAACTATGGCCAACATTCGGGCCTTGCTCACTCTGGCCAGGTCCTGCGTGTGGCCCCATTTGTACCACCTTGATCTCCGTTTCACAGATGAGGAAAAGGGTTCAGAGAGGCTTGGTCCAACTTCAGTGGTAGAGCTGGGATTTGGAACTCAGATATTCTGGCCCCAGACCGTGGCTCTCCAGCTGGACGCCAGCTGGTCTTAGGAGCACCTCCACCGAGGGACCGGGGGGCCACGGTGGGCTGAGCGCGTGGCACCAGCCCCAGGAGCAGAGGCAATGAGGACACAGGCCGGCTGGAACCCAGGAGGCCAGGAACCCCGCCCCCGCTACCAGCTGAGCAGGTCCCAGGGTCAGTCATGCTCTTGACCTCCAGAGGGACAGGAGGAAACACTCGGCCCCTCAGCCCCGCTTCCTGCGACAGTCACTAAAAATGGAATGTCCCTCCCACCCCACAGCAGCAAACCTCAGCTCTCTTCTTGCCTCAGCCTCTGGCTCCACGCCAGCCAGGGCCCAGCCTCCTTCAAGAAGTGGTCGGAGAAGTGGCTGGGGTCAGACCCTGGAGGGGCCGGCCCCACCTCCTCCTTCAGGGCTGCTCGATGCTGCCTCTTCCAGGGAGCCTTTCCTGAGGCCACCCCACACCCCCCGACTCCCGGATCTGGGGCCTCCCCCACCACCCATTCAAAGCCGCGACTCCCTGGATTTTACCTAAGGGGCCGACTGACCCGCCGCAGCGCTCCAGGGCCTGGCATGCTGTGGCGTTATAAGCTCAGTCTCTGCAGTCAGGGGGTGCACCCAAGCCTCAGTTTCCCCATCTATGAATGGGCCATCACCACCGGGCCGCTGGGAGGACTCGACGAGCCAATGCCTGCACGGGAGGAACGGCGGCCAGCACTGCTCCCGTCATGCTGGGCAGGCAGGCAGAGGAGACCCCCAGTGCCATCGCCGCAAGGAGAGTGAGCACCAGGAGCAGAGGGCTCCGTCATTCCCCAACGGGCACAGGAGGGAGCCCAGAGAGGGCCAGCTACTCTCGCCAGCCACACAGCACCCCACACACCTACCCCTACGGTCCCTTCCCTCCAGCCACTGCTCCACCCCCGCCACCACCCCACCTGTGTCCCCTTCTTTTTCCCCCAGCATTTTCCCATCTTCTATGTATCTGCCTGCCTACACCACCCCCACCCCACATGGGCAGGGAGCACTTGTCTGTCCAGGTCACAGCCCAAGTGCAGGGCCCCCAGGAGGAACTTGATGCATATGGGGGTGGCAAATGGAGGCCTGGCCTGCCTACCTCGGGGAGGCATTTACGGGCCTGGAGGTTAGCCGCCGGCCCATGCGGATCACCGCAGGGAAGCTGCTGGGCCAGCCAGGGCTGGGGTCCCTGGCTCGGGAGGCAGGTCCAGAGCCAGCCTGCTGGCCCACGGTCACACGCCTGCCCTGGGTGCACCACACTGGGGCCTGGAGCTGGCAGCCGATGCCCCGGCTGTGCCCTGGACCCTGCACAGCCCCCTCCCCACCCAGACATCACTCCAAGGCTGGGAAGTGGCAGTGGCGGGGAAGGCGGTGGTCCCCATTCTGTTCTCTCTCCTGGGTCCTTCTTTGGCTCTCTGTCAAGCTTGGCATGTGGGTGGTGGGTGAAGGATGTAGAGGAGCCAGTGCCAGAAAGCCACAGCTTCTTTACCAGCAGGGTCAGCAGAAGGGCTGGGGAGGCTGCCTGAGAATAGCCCTCTCCACCTGCCTTCTCGACTGGGCTCCTCGGCATCTGGAAGCCCAGGCTGGATTCCAGGCTAAGGAGCTTCCACCAGTCGCCTCTTCCCCACAGCAGTGGTTGTCCTCTCCCCAGAGCCCTCCATGGCTCCCACCTCATGTGAAGTCAGAGCCAGAGGCTTTGCTGGCCCTACAAAACCTCCTTCCCACCACACCTGACCTCAGCTCACCCACCCTCCAGCCCACTTCCCACACTCTAGGCCCATTCCTGCCTCAGGGCCTTTGCACTTCCTGTAGCCACTCACAGCCTCGCTCCCTGCCTCTTTCCTGTCTCTGCTCCAAGAGGCCTTCCCAGACCCCTGCTTCAAAGTTAAACCTCTCCACTGCAAACCCTTCCCACCTTACCACCCTCTAAGCACCCACCACCTTCTGATACCACTCCCCTCCCCTCGCCCTCTTTGTTTTCTCTGCTCTCCATTAGAATGTCCGCCTCAGAGCTTCCTTGGAGCACACAGTAGGGGCTCTATAATTGCATGAATGACTCTCTGAAAGGTGGCATGGTCCCTGCTTCCACTTCCAGGTGGTTGCCCCAACCCCCTCTCCCCAAATGCCACGGGGCACTGGATGCCTGAGAGGCTAGACAGGGCTGGGATCTGGGGGGCCGCTGCTGCCCACCCACCGCCCTCCTTTCCATGCGCTTCCTGACCATACAGGGCCAAGCCAGGCCTGAGCTGGGCCTTGAGGCCCCAGCAGGAAGATACGTTTGCCACGTTCCTGGTCTGGGAGGGGAGGACGGACAGGGTGCCGTGGAGAGGGGCAGAGCCTACAGGTACTCAGAGGACAGACCAAAGAAGCCAGCAACCAGGAGTCCTGCCCCACCCCACTGGCACCACCCCCCAGCTGGTGGAAGCAGGCAGGGGGCCCACCTGGGCCTTCTCTCCAAAGAGGTGCCCTTTCCCCATGCCCTGTGGGTGCTCTGAACTGGAAGGGTGGAGGGAGGCAAAGCAAGGCCAGGCTGGCTGGGGAAGCCCCCTCGGGCCTCAGTTTCCCCATATCAAGCATAATTCTACCGAAAAAGAGAGACAACAAGGCTGAGCTGTCGTCTGGACACCGTCCTCCCCTCTCTACTCCTCCCAAGCAGCCCTGGCTGAACCTCCTCAGGTCCCGAGGCAGAGTAGAGTCACCCTGCCCCCCCCACCTCTGGCTGCAGAGAACACTGGGAACCCGGGCCAGCTTCCTTGTTTGCAGATGCCAAAGCCAGTTCGGCCAGGCCCTGGCTATTTCGACAGCCACACATCCCCCACCGGCTCAGAGCGAGCTCTCCCTGACACCGCCTGCCCAGTGCTGGACCCTGGGACTCAAAGCCCCAGGAGGAACGAGCCTTCTGGCAGAGGGGACAGTGGCAGAGGGTCGTCCGGGAGGACGGGGCTGGGGTGGGTGGGGCCCTGGCCTCAGTTTCCTCACATCTACCTCCTCAGAGGCCTGCAGGGAGGACGATGAGTTGGCACGTGGGGCATCCTCAGAAACAGGCCATGCCTCTGCCATGGACATATGTGTTCTATGATGGCCACAAATGCATGTAGCTCCGTGGGCAGAAAACATAGGAAAGAAGGCGATGGCCATATGGGCGGCTCAGCTCCAAACCCAAAGGCAGCCAAGCACCTCGTGCCCTGCTTCGGGCCTGCGGTGGCCTCTGCTGACCTATCACCCCCACACACCCACGATACTCCGGCCATGCAGGCTGTCCGTGAGTTTTCTGGGCCTGGCGGGAGTCCCAGCCTTGCATGCTGTTCCCCTGGCCTCTGAGCCGGGTGGGGTCCCGGGTAGGAGGACACGGCCTCCAAGAGGCCTTCCTCTCAGAGCGGTCTGCTGGGTCCCTCAGGCAGAGTGGATCAGGTCCTGAGGCCCAGCAGGCTCTGCGAGGCTCTGTGAATGAACGAAGGAATGAAATGGGCCCTCTCCCTGGCGGAGCCCTGCCAGCCCCCTGGCCCATGCAGGCCTCCCGCCCAGGGCCTAGCTGGTGTTGGTGGGTGCACTGGCAGTTTCCTTCTGGAGAGCTTCTGCCCCCCACCCCCTCCAGGACCCCTGCCTGGCTCTGCCACCTCCTTCAGGTCCTGGCTCCCTGGGGAGGTACCACCCCTACCCCCGTGGGCTCCAGCAGCCCCTGCCTGGCCCTTCACCTGCTCCTCTGCGGCCAGTCTCCCAGGACAAGTACCTGAACCCACTTTAGTCACTGCTTCCCTCCACCTTCCCTCTTCCACCCTCAAGGAGCTACTCAGTCAAAAAGTACTGAATTGCCCATTACAAAGAATCAGGGCCTGCAGCCTAAGGGTACATGGCGCTGCCACCGGGAAGTGGGGGGAGCTGAACTGCAAATCCCCCAGCGCAGGTGACCCCAGGCCTTCAGAGGTGTCACCTTCTGGGGTCAGGCCGCCCAGGGCACACCCCAGGAAGCAGCTCAGGCCTGGCCTCCTGTGGGGCCTCCGTAGGTCCCTACCCCCAAACAAACCAGGTCACGTGCTCGCTGGCATCTCTCAAGGGCCATAAATCAGGGCAGGGGGGTCATCCCTTTGGGGAAGTGATAGAAAGAGGTGGAGGAAGGCGTGATCAGGGTGTGGCTCCAGCACAGCCACACTTGGTTAGGGCTCAGTTTCCCCACAAATAAAACCGGGTCAATGCAGAACCCTGCGCCGTGGCCGCTCTGAGGACACGCTCCAACCCCACTCCAAGCCCAGCTGTCAGTCTTAGGGCAGCGTGTGTGTGGGCTCGGGGTACTGGGTGCTTTGCACTGGGGGGAGGGGCTCCGCCCTGTGGCTTCGCCACCATGTCTCCCCCATCCCAGCTCCCACCCCAGCAGAGAGCAGAACCACCTGACTCCCTGCTGCTGACTCCTGGTGGCAGGAAGGTGGGCTCTGTCTCCCCACACCTGGTCCCCACAGGCACACTGGGAGGAATGGCTCACGGCTACATTTGGGAAACCCTGGGTACCACGTGGTTCGACAGGCTCCGTTTGAATGGGACTTTTCGGAGCCTTTGGCAGACCAAGAAGGGGGCACGGCATTGCCCACGCTCGTTTGGCCCTGGAACGCGCTCTGATTTGAGGCACGTCTTGCATGTCTCCCAGTTGAGAACACACTGCCATGGGGGAAGGGGACAGCCTGACCTATTCCTGCTCCCAGCTATGGCTTCCTCACGGAGACATGAGACCACCGGAGCCTACGAGGCTTTAGGGAGAGCAGGAAGCTCCTGGGGAAACTCTTCCCACTCAGCAGAGCAGGGCGCAGGCGCTCGGCCAATACTCATCAAGCTCCGACTCTATGCCATGCCCTGTGCTGGGCACTGGGGACAGAGCAGCAGGCAAAAGAGAGCAACGTCTCTGCCTGCGTGGCGTGGAAGAAGAGAAGAAGCTATGAAGAAAATTCTAGCTATTGAGAAAATAAAAGTACAGGGTCACGTCCCATGACATGTGCCATGGAGGAACTAAGGCAGCACGTGGCCGGGCGGGGCATGCGGTCGGGGAGGCCACTGGGGGGAGTGTTTGCTGGCGGAGGACAGTGAGCGCCAAGGCTCAGAGGCAGGACAAACGTGCTGGGCTGGAGTGTCAGGAAGGAGATGGTGGTGGAAGCCAGGAGTGGGGAGGAGGGGAGGTCTCAGAGGAGGAGGCTAGATTTGACTGGAGGCAGAGGGGAAGCCCTGGAGCCACGACCGGAAATCCTCTCCGCAGCTCCTTGCGGCACGACAAGGTCAAGGCCGGGTGGGTGGGCTCAGGACACCTGGGCTGTCCCCGCTTCACACAGGAGCAGTCCACAGCCCCGGGCTTTACAGCCAGGGCTGGATCCCAAGGAGTGGCAAGGTTCACCCACAGGCCACCCAACTTCCTGGTGGCTGCGGGCAGAGGTAATGTTTAAACCAAGCTGGTTAGAAGTAACAGCTTGCCAGGACCGGTTTGAACAAGGAGAGGCCTTGAAACACTTGGGAGTCTCAGCAATCCGAGGGGGCTGAGGCCCAGTGCCAGGGTCATGACTTTGAACTCTGGACCCCCCAGGGGGAGGCTGCCACACCAGAGCCACACGGGGAGCCACAGCCACAAGAGCAGTACCACTATCACCCCATTTTCCAGATGATGAAACAGAGGCACAGAGAGGGGAGCCACGTGCCCGAGGGGTCCCTGGCCAGTAAAGAGTGGAAACTGGGCTGGTGTCCGTGACCTTTCACCCCAGGCTTTCCTGCCACAGAGTCCGACTACGAAACCCCAGTGTCTAGGAGCAGTGCAGCCCACTCGGCGCTCGCGGCCTGCCTCCCATCAGCGAGGAGTCCCATCTCCCACCGCCTCCCCCAGCCCGCCCGCCTCTGCTGTGTGTTCTCCCACCTGAGTCACGCTAGACTCCCCCCGATCCCTGGCAGGCCATCAAAAGCAGGCTGCTTCCCACACTGCCCCAGGCCTGCCCCTAGCCTGGCACCACGCCAACCTCCTCCGCACTCCCCCAGCCCAGTCCCTCCTCCCCACGGCAGCCAGTGGAGCTCCCCAAAACTCAGCCTGCACTGGTCTCACCCCCAATGCCCTCCCCACAGCTGACCACCATGGCCCCCACTGCCCAAGTCCCTTGCCACGCCTGCCAGGCCTGGTACAACCTGCCGCCCTCCCAGCTTTGCACACGCTGCTGCCCCTGCCTGGAATGTTCTCCTGGGCCCCTGGCGCTGAGGGAGATTCTGATGCCTGTTATGCTCTCTCCCCTCTCAGAGCCACCACGGCGGCCCTGTGCTGCCTCCCTGGCACCCGGCTGAGGCCTAGCTCGGAGTGGGCACGCATTTGCCTGGAGCAGTGGGAGACTGGAAATGCCAGATCAGGAATGAGGGTGCTGCAAGCTGGGAGACCCAGGGCGGGAAACGCCAACAGCAGAACACCCCAGAACACCTGCCTCCCCTTCCTGCCCCAGCCCAAGAGTGAGTCCCGGTGGCTCGCCCTTGGGGAAATACCCGGGATCCGGCTACGCTGTCCATCTCCACGGCGGCCACCCTGGTGCCAGCTGCCCTCGCTACACACCGGGGCGCCTGCTCCTGCCTCCTCCCCAGCCCTTGTGGTCCTCTCTCCAGCAGCAGCCACAGGGACAGGGTCAAGGCACACCTCAGCCTGAGGGCACATTCCCCAGGCGCCTGGCTTTAAGGATGACCGTCCCATGTGTCCTCAGGCAAGTCGTGTCAGTTCTATTCGGTGAAGGGCAAATGGCAGGAACGGACACTTAACCGTTCACCCGGTCCAGACACCAGGCAGATGGGTGCCCTCGGCGTCCCCGCCCTCGGCCCCGCTGGACCTACGCGCATCATGTGCTTCTCGGCCCTACCCCGAGGGAAATTTCAGTTCCTCCAAGAGGCTGCGCTGGGCACTGCTGCCTTGGGATCTCCATGCCAGGCCCCCTCTGCTGGAAAGGGGAGCTCTCCCTTCCCTGGCACACCCAATGCAGCCGCCACCCTTGGGGGGAACCACGGCCTCAGAAGCTGGGGATGCTCCATCCTCCCAGACAGAGTGAGCGTGCCTCTCCCCCCACCACACGCACCCCCAGGTTCTGAAGGCCTGGCCTGCTGGCTCCCTTGCCATCGCAACCCCACCCCCACTCCCATTCCCCCACCTGCTGCTCCACACTGATGGGAGGGCAGCCAGGGGCTGGGGGCCACAGGGGAGGCTTCTCACCATGACGAAGCCTCCAGCACAGGAAACCAGCCCCTCACCAAACAGGCAGGCAAGACGCCGAAACAGGCAGCCGATCTGGGGCTCTGTTTACGGTGGGGGGCGGTGCACCCTGTTCCCAGGCACATGCACTGAAATAACACGGTCTTCTCCACAACCAGCAGAGAGGGACCGGTGGTCAGCCCTGTCCCGGACAGGGAAGGCGGCTGGCACCCGGGCCAGGGGCCAGGCGGCGGGCAGCCAGGATTCGAAGTTGGGCAGCCTTGGTGTCCAGTCCCCGGCTACAAGCACCAAGCTCTCTCCCCAGTGTGTGCTGGCAGCAGCACCGGGGAACTCGCCAGCAGTGGGTACTCACCCCCAGCCCCACTGATAACTAATTATATGAAACCCACTGATTGGACACTTGAGCTGAATTGTATGGAATATGAATATATCTCAATAAAAACTGCCAAAAACAAAAACAAAGAAAAACCCACCAAGCTCCCCCAGAAACCTCTGAAAACGCGGGGCCCATACATCCCCTTCCAGGCACAGCTGATTTGACACCAGAACCCAGGAGAGGCAGCCTATTGGCCCACCCGTGGCCGGTGACACAGCAAATCTCACAGAGAGGAGGGGCCAGGCCAATGAGCTGCCTCCTATCATTGGCAGGGAGCCACACCCCTGCAGCCGGGCTGGGCGGAGTCAGGAGGAGGGGGGGGCGGGCAAGGCCAACTCTAAGGTCAGCCTGCGGGGTTGGCAGGCAGGGCTAGGCCTCAGTTTCCTCATCTGCAAAATGGGGAGGTGTCGGCGGCCATCCCGGCGCGCGGTGGCTTAACAAGGCCATGCGGCGAAGCCAGTGCACACCAAGCACTGGAGAGGCCCCAGGCTCTGTAGGGAGGGGAGCCCCCCGCTGCCCCCAGCTCCCCTCCCTTGGGTCCAGCTTCCACTGGGATGCTTTCCAGAGAGGCCCCCTGGGCTTGAGGGAGCCCGGGAGGGTTTCAAGCTGGGACACACACCCATGTCAGGCCATTCTTGGGAAGCCAAGGGCCAGGTCTCTTCCCAGAGTCCAGGCTGTGACTGAATTAAGAGAAGGAGCCGCCCTGAGCAGGGAGTCTGCCGCAGCCCCCAGAGAGCAGCTGTAAAACGTGCCAGGTGAGGTGCCTGGGGACAACTGGAAGCATGTGACTGTGGACTGGGAGTTTGATAATATTCCAGGATTATTCATTATCTTAGGTGTGGCTCTGACACACCCAAGATAATGAAGGACCTTATTTTGCTGAGGTGTCACCATGTCTGCCATTGATTTCAAAATGGTTCCGTAAAAACCTGTCATCTGTGGCATGTAGAGAGAACATAGCAGCCTGGCGGGTCACACTCGGCGCCTTTTGGCATGGGTACGTGGTGTTTGCAGAGCTGAGCTTCAACCTCCCGCCACCTGTGGGAAGCGTGTCTTCAAACCCAAACGGATACCAGCCTGGGACCCAGAATTCCGCCCCGGCCTCCCGGGGACCCCCGTCCACGTCCTGCTGAGCTCGGCGTCCCACCCGCCCGCAGGCCACTCCTGTACCTGTTTTTGAGAAGATGAGCTGCAGAATAAGAGGGCGCCGGGTGACAATGCCGGAACCACGGGGAAGGAAGTCCCTGTGAGGGGAAAGGAAGACAGGTTACTCATGCGTCTGGCTTGTGGGCAGGAAGGGTAACCACAGGTAGAGGAGCAGCCGTCTGGCCGTTTGGGCCACCCCAGCAAAGACACCAAGTCCAGCTGGGGACTGGGAAGCACTCCGGCCTCAGAGGGTCCCGCGGGGCGGTCGGCGGGATTGAAGGCAGTGGAAGCAGACCTGCTTCCCTCTGACTGGCTGTAATCAGCTGCTACGACAGCTTAGCCCCAGCACACCCGGGGGACCCTTTCCTGAACATATATTTTGCCCATCTCCCCCAGAATGAAAAGAAAAGAGAGCCAAAAATTTCTATGTACATTTTAAAAAATTAATATGCCTTATGTAGGATAGAAAGGCAAAATGAAAGTCATTGGTGACAAACTATGCTGTATTTCGTGCCCAGAAAAGGCAAATTTAGAAAGGCAGAAAGCAGATCAGTAGCAGGCTGGGGACAGGGAAGGACTGCAAAGGGACATGAGGAAGCCTTTTGCAATGATGGAAACATTCTAGAAATGGACTGGGGTGACGCCCGCACAATTCTGTAAATTTACTAAAAAAACACTGAATAGGGTGAACGTCATGGTCTATAAATTATAATTCAAAGCTGTCCAATAAAAAATATATCCTTTATATTTCACTATGTAAATACTTAGCACAACCACTCTAGGAGCCGTGAGGAAGTAGCCTGCACCGACTGGATACACCTAGATCCAAGGAAAGGAGGGAGGCCGGAAGCCGCTCTGCCCCAAAGGAAGGAAATGTAAGAACCAGCTTGTTCAGAGTCTGGCAAAACTGTGCAAAGGGCTCCTGGCTGTTTTATGCAACATGGAGCAAGGGTCTAGGCTCAGGGAATTTCAAACAGGGCTTGCACTGGGATGAATGTTTGGAGTGTCCAAAGTTTGTGCAGGACGCAGGACGGCTGGTACTGGACGGGTGTGTGCTGTCCCACACCCAGGGAGTCGGACGGCATCCCTGGACCCTGACAGAGCGCTATTGGCACAGCCTGCCTGTGTCGGGATGCCCTGCTGGGGGCCGTGGAGAATCCCACCTGGGCTGGGTGTTGGAACCCACTGGCGGACTGAGGGTGGAGGCCGCCCTGTCACACACACATACCCCCCTCCCAAAACAGCTTCTGTGCCACCAGCCTGTTGGCCACTGGATCCCGTTTAGGCAGTGGTGCTGGCAGGAGCGGGGCAGGGTGCCAGAGGAGAAGGAGCCACAGGGATGGGCCTAGAGGGGCTGGGTGAGGGGTGTGGCCATGTTGATGAGCCTGCCTGTCACATCCAGAGCAAGGCTGTCCCAGTGGGGTTTACCTAGGTCCAGATGCTACGGGGGTGTCTTTTTCAAGGTCCCCGGGCTGCTGCAAGGGTGACGGTGGGAGCCGACAGCCATGCAGGAAGTGTCTGCGGGGGTCCGGGAGCGTGATGACAGGGGCTGGACCGGAGTGGCAGGAGCCCAGAGGGCAGGGAGAGACCCTGCCCAGGACTGAGAGAGATTTAGGAGGCTTAGGAGGCAGACAGCCATGACCTGGGGAACGAAGGAGGGAGAAGAAGGGGCGAGGCAGGGAGGACCCGAGCAAAGGCGATGCCAGACCGGAGAATCCACGTGAGCCCCAGGCGGCGGCACAGTCAGACCCCCAGGCCCCGAGCACGACAGCTCACCCGTGTTCCTAAGAGTGACAAGGAGCCCGGGGGACACACGCGGCATCTGCTGCCGACACTCTGCGTTGTCCCCTCATTCCCACTTGGCAGACGGGGAGACTGAGGCCACACGGCCTGGCCGAGGTCCAGCCCTCATTCCCTCAAGACTGCGAGTGCGCATGCTGGGGACAGAGAGACCGGCAGCCTGATGGGCAGCAGGCGGGAGGAGGGCTAGGGGGCCACACCGTGGACATGAGAGGGTTTGGGGGCTGGGAAGAAGGGAAACCAAGGGGGCTCGAGCCACAAGCAATCTGGGGACGGGGGTGAGGGGACGGAGGGGGGCACGGCCGCCCTCCAGAAGGCTGCCCCAGGGCCTCCAGCGCTGCTGAGCCCTGTGACACCGCGCAGGCGGACCCCACTTTGTCTGGCCACGCACCAGCGTGCAGACCTTTGGGGCCTGTCCAGCTTTCGGCCATTACGGAATCAACTGCTCTGAACGTCCCCATCCACACCCTTCTGGAGACATGTGCCCTCATTTCTGGTGCTGACTCATATGGGGTGAACTTGAACTTTAACAGGCAAAACTAGTCTACGGTGATGGAAATCAGAGCAGCAGTTAGTTTCCTCTGCGGAAAAGGACTGAAGGACTGGGAAGGGACCTGGGGGAACTTTCTGGAATGATGATTTGTGGCTGGTGGTTACAAGAGTGCATGCATTTATTTAAAACAAAACAAACAAAACAAAGCTTACCTATACTTTAGATGTGTGAGATTCACCACATCTAAGTTAAATCTTAATAACAAATTCAGGAGGACGAGCAGGTGGAGATTCTGAATACAAAACGAAAAGCAAACACATCCTTAAACCTGCCCCGGGAATCCTCACAATCTGATCAGCTTCCCAATGATAAGAGTAGCTCAGATCTTAAAAACCCTGAAAGGCTGCCCAGGGGGTTCTCAGGGATTCACTGCATGTGCTTAGAATTCTGCATCATACACGTGGCTTACCACCAAGTCCAAAACATTACTTTAAAAAACCCAAAAACCTAGCAGCTATGGAGCGCTCCCTGCGTGCCGGGCACGGGACGGGGAACTTTCTGAGGATTAACCCACTCAGCCTTGACGGGCACCCAGTGAGACACGAATGTCGCCGCCGCTTTTAGGACGCCCCGCTCCTGACCCCTCTGGCCACGAGGCCAGCTGAGGCGGAAGCCACAGGCGGCCACCCAGGCCGACAAGGCCCTGCGCAGCTGGCGTTTGCCTGGGCTGCCGTGTGACTGCTCTGGGCACATCTGAGGTGCCAGGCACCGCGGGGGCCATGGTGACGCCACAGACACCACCAAGGCCCAGCCAAGACAACGGACAATTGGAGCCTCAGAGGGCCACGAGGGCGCGGGCGAGGCCCCAGGAGAGCCAGAGGCCGTGCGGCGGCTGGAAGGGGAGGCGAGGGGACAGCCGGGCAGAGGGCACCGAGCCCCAGGGGAGAGGCTGGAGGAGGGGAGACGGGAACCTCGAAAGCCAGGCCGGGAGCGCGGGGACGCCGGGACTCGCCTGCTGAGGCACGAGGGGGACCAAGCCAGAGCTCGGCCAGCACAGCCCCCTCAAAGCGGCCCCCGCAGACCTCCAAGGGGCTGGGTGCGGAGGGGTGTGGGGGCCACCCAGAGGGGCCCTGGGGTAGAGGAGTAAGCATTCTGGCGTTTCTGGTGGCGGAAGGAAACCGCCTCCCAAGCCGCTCTGCCCAGAACTCTGACTGTCCACTTATCTGGAAGCCACAGTCATCTGCTTCCTCCGCCCTGAGTCACCCAGTCCCTCCTATGCCTGCGAGCCACCTGCCCCCTCACCGCCCTGCTGCGGCCACGTTTCCCCTGGGGCCACTCCCAGGCCGGCCACCCTGCCTCTCTGGTCTGAGTTTCCTGGGTAGCAAGACAGGGTGGCTCCACCTCCTGCAGAGGGTGGTGGGCTTGCTCCCCACCAACAGCGGCCGGGAGAGGCTCCCCGGCTTCAGCCCCTCCTCTCTCTGTCCTCAGTTTCCTCCACAGCGCTGGCATGTTTGATGGGCCATTCGTTTGCTTGTCTGCTCCCCACCACCCCAATCTTGGTCTATTCTGGTCCCTGCTATGTCCTCAGTGCCTAGAATGGGGCCAGGCACAGAGGAGGCGCTCAATAAGTGCTCAGTACAATTGTTCCAGCACCTGGCAGTGGCCCCTATCCAGGTGCCCAGGCCTGGCCCCAGGCTTCCCACTTTATCTTTCTGAAACAAAGGCCTCCCCTCCAAGGCCACAGGACCTGTTCCCTCCTCCTCAGGTCCCACCCTGCCCACACCACCCCCAGCCCCACCCCCTGCACCTAAGGCTCTGCGACCTCTCCTCCTCTGGCCTCCCAGCCTTTGCAGGGGCTGTTCCCTCTGCCACGAAACCCTTCCCCACAGGCACTGCCCAGCTCGGCTCAGACGCTGCAGATTGCACCCCTCCCTCCAGTGCGCAGGCCCCTTCTGCATTCCCAGCAGCAGGGCCTCGCCCTGGGATGGGCACCGCTGGGTCTCTGGTGCCTGGAACAGGGCCCGGAACGCAGCAGGTGCTCGGGGAGGGCTTGGTACACAGACTCTGGAGCCAGGCAGCCGGGGGTCAGGGCCGGCTCTGCCACCTCTGCCCTGTGGGCCCTGGGCCCCGCCCCTCCCCTGCGGAAGGCCTGGCTGGCTGGGTGACCTGGGGAGAGTCGCTTCACCGTCTCAGAGCCTCTGCTTCCAAGCTCTGTAAAGTGGGCCCCAAGCTCTGTAAAGTGGGCCCCAAGCTCTGTAAAGTGGGCCACGGCTCAGTTAGGAGCACGGGAGGGGCGCAGCCAGGAGGTGGCCCCACGGGCGGGTCAGCAGTGGAGGCTGTTTGCTGGCTGTCTTTGGAACTGAGCACAAAGCCTCACCAGGAGGACAGGGATGCAGAAAACAATGAGGACCTTCCCAGGAGAGGGCGAACAGGCAGATAAGGGAACCAGGGATGAGTCAGTGGGACACGCCCAGCCAGGAGGGTGCCAGGCCGCCCTGGGTGGCATCCCGTCCTCACCACTCGCCAGGCCTGAAGGTGGCTGGAGGCGGCACCGCCACGCCAGGCTCAGCCCCAGGCACCGCTCTGGCCCGGCTCGAACCCCTTCCCGGGAAACAGCACAGCGAATCCTCAAACACCACAAAGGGCGAGGCCAGGGCCAGCCCGCCGAGGTCACAGGTGGGTCAGCTGGGCTCAGAGCTCAGGCCTGCCTAGGCCACTCGGCAGGGGAGGGACAGAGCTGGGAGGAAGACGTGGGTGGGCCACCAACAAGGCAGACGCCCATCACCACCCACCCAGGGGCCTCCTTTGGGGTTTTGCTAGAGCAGGAGTAGAGGTCAAGACTCCGCCTCCTGGGCCTGAATATCCACCACTCAACACCTTCCAGCCTGGACGCCCAGGCCTCACGGGCCCAGCCACATACTCGGCGCCATGGGCGGGCAGGGTGGAGACACCCTGACGTGGGTGGGAGACCCAGGGTACCTCCCTCCTCCTGGCCCCACCTGCAAACCAAGCCGGAATGACCTGCCTGTCCCCACGTCTGAGGCCACCATCCAAGGCCACTGCCCACACCCTGTAGCCACCATCACCGCTTGCCCAGACCAGCACCGCCTCCCAGGCTCCTGCCCTCAATTCCACCCACTATGCCCCCCACAGCGGCCAGGGGGAGCCTGTGAAGCCCTGAGCCAGGGTACATCCCTCCCCTGCTCGGAACCCTCCATGGTCCCCACCTCACCTGGAGAAAAGCTCCCTGCAGCCCACCTGCACGACCTGCCCCGTCCCCTCCCCTCACTGCCCCCTCCCTCGCTCACTCCAGTTGAGCCACGCCAGGCTCCCCAAACACCAGGCAAAATGCCACCTCAGGGTCTTTGCACTGGCTGTCCCCTCAGGCTGGATCCCTCTTTCAGCAGCATTCGCATGGCCGGCTGCCCCCTCCTACCTCCCAGTATGAAGCCGTTCCCCCTCTCACCACCACCCAGCTTGAGTCCACTCCTAACTGGCATCTTCCAGTTTACTGATCTGTTCACACAGCTGGGGTCTGTCCAGGCCCTATCCCCACCCCCATCAGAGCGGCAGCCTCCTGGAGACAGGGTCCCCTGTCCCAGGCATTCTTGGCTGCCTTGGACACAGTCGGCGCAGAGGATGAAGGGATGAACCTGCCGTTTTCCAGATAGGAAACAGGCTGAGATCCCAGTGGGGGAGGACAGCGCCCCTTGGGCTGTCACAATTGCACTTGTGACCGTCCCCACACCCCCAGCCCTGCAGGTTCCTCCCTGCACAGGCATCCCGTGGCCTCCAAAGCGAGCCCCGCCCTTGGCCTCAGTGTCACCAGCTCCAGAGTCTCATCAGCCGGCCCGGCCAGGCCAGGAGCAAAGGAGGACATGGTCAGTGGCAATGAGTGGTCGTGGCTCTGGGGCCCTCCAGACCCAGCTGGAATCCAGGGCACCCCTTTTCCTTTCTGGATAATCTGGGCTGGCCCAGGTCCCTGCTCTGTGCCTCAGTTTCCCCATCTGTTAAATGGGGACCATACCACCTGCTTCAGAGAGTAGGTGGAAGGGTTTACAAAGTTCTTTCCCCGATGCCCAAAAATAGCACCCATAGACTCCAAGCAAATCTCAGTAACATGTGAGTCAGGTCAGGTCCCTGCTCTGCTCACACCACCTGCGGGCTCCAAAGCGCACCGTGTCACCTCCTGCCGTTGCCTCTCCCGCTCCTTACTCAGCTCCAGCCTCCCTGGTGGTTAAAGAACAGCAAGGAGGGCCAAACGCATCCCTACTCAGGGTCTCTGCACTGAACAGCACTGTTCCCCGGCCTGGAAGGACCGTCTCCAAGCCCTCCGGCCGTCCTCGACTCCTCCGGCCCTTCAGGACCCGGCTCAAGCGTCACCTCCTTGGAGAGGCCCGGCTGGCCCGTCTGATTTCTCTACACAGCCCTGCCCACCAGCTGGGCCTTTACTGGCCCACTGGCTTGTCGACCTGCCAGCCCTGACCAGAACGCCAGCAGCTCGAGGGCAGGGGGCAGGGGGCGCTGTGTATCTCGTCCCATGCCGGGCCCCCAACACTGGCGCACCGACTGTATTTGCAAAGACGCCAATCCCCGCAGCAGAACCTTCCAGACAGAAATCTGTTCATGACCTAAATGTCCAGCGGTGGCAAGTGGGCTCAATAAATGTTGGAACTAGTCTGGGCAGCCATCCAGGTCGTGCTGCCAAAAGCAAAATGCCAGTCTCCAAGTGCACTATATCCTTCCGTTTAGGTTGTTTTAATGTATGCGCACACTTCCTGCCCCTGTATGGAAAGTAAGCCTAGAGCAGACACCCCAAGTCCTGCAGGAGTGGAAGTGGGAAAGGCGTAAATATCACCTTCTGTTTTATGGTCTTCCACATGATTTGAATTTTGGTCTTTTGTAATAAGCAAATACTTATTTTTTTGGGGGGGGGGGACTTCCCAGTTGTACCACGAAGTCCCAAAGCAACTGGATCAGCCAAGCAGTGCTTTCGAGGGTGAGCGGGAAAGCACTTGCATTCTGGGACCTCCTTGGGGTGCCCCTGGAGTCCCCCTAACTGCCGACCATTTTTCCAGCCTGCTCTTCCCTGCAGCGCACCAGCCTGCATCTCATGGCTGCGTGCGCTTGGTGGCAAGGCCTCTGCTCTGTCTGGGCCTCAGTTTCCTCATCTGTAAATGGGGTGTGGTAAGGACGGGAGGAGACAGTGCCTGGGACGTGGTGCGCGCTCGCCGTGTGTTAGTCACAGCTTCTCTGCGCCCCATGGAGGGTGGATGGCCACGGAAGCATTCCCAGCTCTGGGTATGGTGGGTGCCTAGGGCTGACGAGTCGGGGACCATCACCGCCTTGCAGGCCCAACCAAACCAGTAAGGAGGACGCTGTAAATATGCCAGGACATGGGAAGGAAAGCCAGGGGGTGCCTCCCCTTCCCCCAGCATTCTAGAACCTCCTGGTTTCCAGGGGACAAGCTCCTGCCAACGTGAGCCCTTCCCTCCAAAGCAGAAGAGAAGGCAGCGGCTGCTGGGAGCAAACATGCCCTCCCCCTCCTGGCCCGTGGCGGAAGACAGTCCACAGGGTCACACGAGGTAGGGTAGGCTTAGCTCCCAAGGCCGTCCTCCACTCCTCTCCTTGCCCCCTACAGCCCATCGCTCACAGCAAATCCTCCAACAGGAACCCAGAACCCACCCAAGTCTCCCAGGTTACAGTGACCACCTCCCCCTTCTACATAGCACAGCTGGGGAGGTCTCTGCAGAACGCAAGCCAGATCACACTGCTCTCCTGCTTGAAACCCACCCAACACAAGCCCAACTCCCCCCGGCGGCCCCCAGGGCCCCATGTGCTCTCCCGGCACCTCCACACCACCCTGCTCCGCCGTGCCCTCCTCCCTGCCGCACTGTAAACCAGCCAGCCTGTTCCCACCTCGGGGCCCCTACATTGGCTGTTCCCCATCACAGGCTGCTCTTCCAGGCATCCACGCAGCGCCCATGGGAGACCCTAAGGGCCCGCTGCCTGCGAAGCAGCCCCTAACCCCAGGCCAGCTTTGCCCTCTCCACGAGACGGTCATTTTACTCACCCTGGTATCTACATTTGCCATCTCTCTTGGAAGCTCCCAGGGCCTCAGCACAGCATCTGGCACACAGCAGGTGCCCAATAAATGCTTGCTGAGGTGTGAACAGCGAGAGTGGCCCGCAGAGCCGGGGCTCTTGCCACGCAGGCACTGCGCTGAGCCCTGGGCGCCCAGGTCCTCACTTCACCCACTCTAGCCCCACTTGTAGGATGGGGAAACTGAGGCTAGAGAGGGTAAGTCAACTGAAGAAAGCTACACAGCTCACGATGGCCCTGCTGACCTCTGAGTCCCAGGGCATCCAGGGCAGGAGAGCAGCCTAGAATTCCATGGCAGGCGTGGTGGGTCCCAGGGGCGCCAACCCGAGAGCCTCATTCCTGTCCTTGTCCACCAGGCACTGCCCCAGTCCCCACGGTGCACGGCCAGGACCAAGGTGGGAAGGAACTCCTTTCCGGCTTCGGCCTTTGAAGCCCAGCGCCAGGACCCTGAAGGCAGGAAGCCGGTCCCGGCTCCCTCCTGGGAATGGCTCGGCAAGCTGGTCACAGAGGAGGGCAGAGACTGCAGCCTGAAGGCTCGGCCGCAGCCTTGCCGCACCACCCGGTCAAGGGCCATCGCTTCCCCAGACCTCGGCGTCCCCACCTGTCCAGCAGGATACCTGCCCACCCTGTCTGACACCAGGACCAGAGGAGACGCTGGTGGAGCCCAGGCCTGGGGCGAGCCTCTTGTGGCCAGCGGTGCAGGGCCCCCTGTGCCGCTGCACGGAGGAAGGAGGAGCGAGGACGTGAAACCCGGCACCACCACGGCAGGCCCGGAACCCGTCTCCTCAGCACCGCCTTTCCCGGGCAGACCTGGCAGAGTAGCTCTAAATCTGCTTCCTTTAACACGGCAACTGCCTTCCAGGGACCAGCCCTGGACGCAGCAAATGCACAAGCCTGTCGAGCCCCCCAAAGCTCTTCCAGGAGGGTGAAAGCTAGAAACACCCTACAACCTCGTGTGGAGCGGCCGGGTGGCGTGGGGCCCGGCTGGACCGTGGAATACTGTGCGGCCATAAAAAGGCCTGGGGCAGGGGAGACACAGGCAACTCAGCTACCGCAGACGGAGACTTCAAGAACCTACTTTCAATACTGGACAGAACAACTCGACAGAAGATCAGCTAGGAAACTGAAAACTCCACCACCGCCGTAAACCACTGGGACCGAACAGACATTTACAGGACACTCCAGCAAAGAGAGCAGGTTACACGTCCTGATGAAGCATGCGTAAAATGCTCTCCAAGACAGAGCGCGTCAGGGCGTAAAACAAGGCTCTACACACATTTAAAAGATTGAAACCATACAAGTGTGTCTTCCGACCATAACAGAATGAAATTAGAAATCAATAACGGAAGGAAAACTGGAAAAATATCTGCAAATCATGTATCTCATAAGGAACCAGTACAGAGAACCTATAAGCAAATATATACATACATGCTTTATATAGATATAAATATATGAAAACTCCTTCAACTCAACAATACACAGATAACCCAAAATGCCCAAACTTAAAAACGGGCAAAGAATATAACAACATGGATGAACCTGGAGGACATTATGTTGAGCAAAGCAAGTCAAACACAAAAGGATAAATACTGTAGGACTGTGTTACTAAGAACCAAATATATTGTGTAACATATTTGTATGATTCAAAAAAAAATGTATATGTATCCAGTACATTTAATTGAAACATATGTTTTTATTCAACTGTGTTTTCATTTTTGTTTATGTTTTCAATTATTAAATGTACAAAATAAAGTTAACAAAAAATGGGCAAAGGATCTGAATGGACATTTCTCCAAAGATTTATGAAAGGCTAATAAGCACATGAAAAGATGTTCAACATCATTAGCCAGTAGGGAAATGCAAATCAAAACCACCATCAGACACCACTTCACACCTAGTAGGAGGTTAAAATTTTTAAAAGACATAATAATAAGTGTTGGCGAGGATGAGGAGAAATTGGAACCCGTATACACTGCTGGTGGGAATGCAAAATGATGCAGGGAAGCGGGTGTGGCTTAATTGGATGGGCTCCCGTTTACCATATGGGAGGCCCCGGGTTCGGTTCCTGGGGCCTCCTGGTGGAGGCAAGCCGGCCGGCACGGCGCAGCGAAGCTGGTGCGGCAAGATGACGCAACAGAAGGAGACAAGCAGACACAAAGCAAATGGACACAGCGAGCACAAGCAGCAAGGGGGGATAAATAAATAAATAAATCTTAAAAAAAAAATGATGCAGCCACTTTGGAAAACAGTTCAGTCGTTTCTTAAAAGGTTAAATCAAAGAGTGACCCAAAGGAGCTAGCAGTTCTGCTCCTGGGCATCTACCCAAGAGAAATGAAAACATATTCATGGCCTCAAAATCTATAACGTAAAAATTGATATAACTTAAAAAGAAGGGAGTAGATGTAACTCAAGCGGTTGAGTGCCTGCTTCCCATATACAAGGTCCTGGGTTCAATCCCCGGTACTTCCCCCACCCCCCAAAAAAAGAAACAAACAAACATATATCCAAACCAAAGCCTGCATACAAATGCTCATAGCAACATCATTCATAATAGCCCAAATGCGGAACGACCTAAACGTCCATCAACAGATGAATGGATAAACAAAACGTGGCACAGCCACGCAATGGAATAGCACTCAGCCATAAAAAAGGGACTGAAGCCCTGAGCCCTGAGCCAACATGGGCAAACCCTGAAAACGTGACACCAAGTAAAAGAAGCCAGACACAAAGGGCCACAGAGTGTGTGACTCCATTTATATAAAGTATCCAGAATATGCTGATTCGTAGAAACAGAAGGTAGATGAGCAGTTGCCAGGGGCTGGGAGAGGGGAGCGACAGCCGCTAATGCATCCAGACGCGCCTCGTTTTATTGCCCTTCCCTTTACTACCCTCTGCAGATACTGTGCTGTTGTTTTTTCATGACACAGGTGCCATTTTTCCAACAGCGTGCGCTCGCTTCCTGTCTTGTGTCACATTTTAATTAAGGGGTGTAAGTTGTTTCTTTAGACATAATGCTATTGCACACTCAAAAGACTACAGGACAGTGTAAACATCACTTTTATATGCTCTGGAAGCCAAACAATGCACGTGACATGCTTTATTGCTGTGGCCTGCGAAACGAGCCTGCAATGTCTCCAAGGTGCGCCTGTGGAAGGTTTCTTTTCGGGGTGACAAAAGCATCCTGAAATTAGACTGTGATCGTGGTGATGGCGGCACAACTCTGTCGCTGATGCTAAAAGCCGCTGAATTGTACACTTAAAAAGAGGGTATGTTTTCTGGCATGTGAATTAGATATCTCAATAAGGATGTTATTAGAGAGAAACAAAAAAACACCTCCAGGGGGAGAGGTCCATAAGTAATATGTTACCTTGGTAAAAACAGCCAGCCACTATGAACCAGATTTCACAAGAGGGCTCGCTAGGCTACAGAGCATGTTTTTTTCTGAAGCAGAACAAACGTATGCTAATTTTTCTTTTTCTTCTCCCCTGGGGCCTATAGTCAGTCTTATTTAGGCAACTTCTGAGGTATGAGGTAGGGGTGTGGCCCAGAGACCAGGGCAGAAAGTGTCACAAGAGTCCCAGGTGGGACTTAGCCCTGATTTAGGAGTCCTGAGAGCTTAGTTCCCACCCCACCCCCACCCCCACCCCCAGGTGGCTCACTTAGTCTGCTCATTGTCTTCCTCGGGAAGCACAGGAAATCGAACCTGGGACCTCCCGTGTGGGAGGCAAGTGCCCAACTGCTTGAGCCACTTCCGCTCCAGGTTAATGTTATAAGAAGATAATAACAGGGTGATATTTAGGCAAAAATACACCCAAAACAAACCATGGACAGTAGCATATAGTAATACATTACTTATGGTAGGAAAAGAAAAGCATGCTAAGTCAAAGAAACTAGACAAAACATATTGTTTGACTCCATCTATACAAAATGTAAAAACAAACAAATTACAGAGATGGAAATCTCAAAGTTCGAGGACTCACAAGACCTGATTTCGAGACTTGCTACCTGAGAATCCACAGAAGCGCAATTCTCTAGTCTAGAATAGCCCCACACATATGTGGCCACTTGGGATCTGACAAACGTCCAAGGGCAAGGCGATGGAGAAAGGATGGACTTTTCAATAAACGCTCCTGGAAAAAAATTGACACCCACTTGCAAAAAAAAAAAAAAAAAAAAAAAAAAAAAAAAAAAAGAGAAACCTCAACCTCCCATCTTCTGGAAACATTAACTCGAAGTGGGTATTTATGAGCCACACCAAAACCTGCACTTTAGACGCTTGTATCTGCATTATTCATAGTGGCCCCGAATGGGGGGGACACTGTGGCCCATCCCTACCATGGCAATCCTCAGCAATAAAAGGAGAGGGCTGTTGAAACATGTGACAACTCGGAGGGCTCTGAAATGCGTTTGCTAGGCTGCGAGCCGAGCCAGACCCAAAGGCGGACTGTATTTGTCCTGGAAATGGCAAAATTATAAAGATGGAGAAGAGATCAGCAGTTGCCAGGGCCGGGGTCGGGGGACCTTTGGGGATGAAGGATGTGTACTGCATCTTGATGGTGATGGCGGTGACCCAACTCTGCATTTGTCAAATCTTGCAGAACTGTACACTAAGAAGAGTGCATTTCACTGTATGTAAATTATGCTGCAAGGAAAAGAAAACCTAATGAGCAAGCTCTCTCCGGGCCAGTACACTGAGATTGCCAAGAAATACTGTGAAGAGGTAATCACATGGCGCAAAAGGGGGTACAAAGCTGTGTGTGGGGAGGACAGGATACGAACACACTGGCATTTGCTCCATTTGCCTAGATAAAGTAGGAGGGCACACAGGAAGCGATAAGCGGTGGTTAGCTATGGGGGCAGGGGGGCTGGCCTTGGATACTTTTATAGTGTTTGATCTGGGAGCCAGGTGGATATATGACCTAGTCAAATGACATTTACAAGCACCCTCTGTGCTTCCAAAGGATGGAGTAGGAGAAGGAGAAAGAGGGACTGCCCAGTGGAGACACCCTGCGGTGACTGCCTTTACCCAGAGATCAGAGATCAAGGTCAAGGTCACAGTGGTAAGTCTCATGGATACCATGTGTCCCTGATCTGATTGGATGGGAAGGGCCCCTCCCCGCAAACCCATAAGCTCCCGTCTCATAGTGAGAAATGTGCCAGACAAACCCAGACTGTGGGAAATCCTGCAAAACACCCGGCCGGTGCTCTTTCAAGTGTCCCGGCCATGAAACACCAGGAAAAACTGAGGACCCATTGCGGGTGGGAGGGGACCGAGGACAAGTGAGGACTAAATGTGCTGTGGGATCCTGGACAGGGGTCCTGGGCCAGAAAACGGGCATTTGAGGGAAAACCAAGGAGACCTGAATAAAGTCTGGCTTTCACTAATAATGATACTCGACAGAACATATCTCAATAAAACTGCTTAACAAATAAATAAATATGCAAGAACAGCCAGAAATAGCAGCCATGTACAGCAGGGGAAACAGAGAGATTGAGCGGTGAAGAATCTTATCTGTTTTTTATTATTACTGAAATAATGAAAATAATGATTGAAGTGATGAATGCACAACTTTTTGATTATACTAAATATCATTGATTGTACACTCTGGGTGAATTGTAAGCTTGATTAATATGTACCGATAAAACTGATTTGTTTTAATAATATTAATATTAATAATAATACTCAACGGCTACTTTCTTAATTGTGACCATGGTCCCATGGTAAAGTAAGATGTTAACGCCAAGTAGATGGAGCTCCCCACACAACCTTCCCAAACTTTTCAGTAAATCTAGAATTCTTCCAAACTAAAAAGTTTATTAAAAATGAAAACAAAAAGCAAAACCCCCCGAAACCCTAAATAGCAGGACCTTGGGGAGAGGGTTTGTTGATGGACTTAGAGTGGGGAGAAGATTATTCACACCTAAAAATATAGGGGAAAAAAGTCTGCCAAGAGCCTCAGGCTGCAAGAGGTGCTTTCCACTCGAATGGTGATGGGAATTTACTCTGTGCACTTCCGTGGGAAGTGAACTTTATTTTTATAATGAGTAAACAGTCATAAAATAACTCTTATAAATTAAAAAAAAAGAAAAAGGAAAGAAAAAAAGAAACAGTTGAAAAACACAAGTCAGTGGGTGGTTTTACGCCCAGGGCTGGGAGCTCCTCTTCCAGGTGGGCCTCCACCTGGGGAAGCAGCTTGTCCTGGGTCCCGCCTGGTCCCCGGGCAGGGCCAGCCAGATGGCCTTGGCTTCCACCAGCTGTGGAGAGCTGTGTGGCCAGAGCTCAGCCAGGCTAGCCCAAACCACAGGAAACCTCCCTCCAGCTGAGCGGGTGGCCCATGGCCCTTGACCTTGACTGGTGGATCCTCCCGGGGGCCCCACCAGGTAGAAAAGAACAGCTTCTGAAGGCCCCGCCCTCCCCCCTGCAGGCGAGGCTGGGCCCCTGTCTATCAGCACAGAAGACAGAGGCTGGGGCTGGGGACACAGGGCTCTGTCCCTGTGGGCGGGAACAGTCTCAGCTGGGGTGGCTCTTATCGCTGGGAAAATGTGTCATGGGGCAGCGTCTGGGTGTGGGGGTGCCCCTGGCCGACTCTGCCTGCCCCTCGCCCACAGCCCCACGGGGCCAGAGACTTCCTATCCCAATGACAATAGCAGTGCTCCCACGGTCACCGCTGCGGGGAACCCCCATCTCCTGGGGACACTAATGGGTCCCCTGGCACCCGGGCAGGCAGCAAGAACCAGAGGAAGGTCCTCTGGGCCCTGGGTGCGGGGGCGGGGGCGGGGCCCTGGTGGCCTCTGCGTGCAGCGGGGAAGCCCAGGGAGGCCCCCACGCCTGCCCACCACCGGGGCTGGTCCTCTCGGGGCTGTCACTATGCCTAGCAGCAGGCCTCGACCCTCCCCACAAAGAGGCTGCACTTTTTTTCCCTCCGTGGAGCGCCCCAAGCCCCTGAAGCGAGGCCTGGGTCTGTGCTCGAGCCTGTTCTCAGGGAATGTCTGCGCGACAGAATTCACGAAATGCCCAGGCTCCTCCAACTGGGTTCCAGGACAGGGAGGGACAGACAGACAAAATTCCCTGCCCTGGAGGAGCTGGGAGGGGCAGGGATGGGGACTAAGGGGGGGTAGGCAAACAAGCATATGCAAAATAGTTTCAGGTGCCAACAAGAGTGGCAAGGCGGGTTGACTGAGTGAGATGTGGGCAGGGAGCCAGGTGCAGGGCAAAGCAGGGAGCAAAGGCACTGGGTGCGAGGGAGCCACATACTGGGGGAGCGGCAGGGGGAGAGCAGGAGGAGGGCGGGGAGAGGAGCAGACAGACAGTGCAGGGACCAGTGAACTGGGGGAGGACTCGGGCTTTTCCTCTGAGCGAGGTGGGAGCCATGGAGGGTTCTGGGCAGAGAAGGGATGTGCCCCAGCTCAGGAGCCCTTTGGCTCCGTGGGTAGGACTGTGGGGGACAAGGGCAGGAGCCAGGGATCAGGGAGGAGGGGCTCAGACCGGTCCCAGTGGGCGAGGGTTGGGGTGCCTGCAGAGGAGGTGACGAGACAGTGGAGTGTCAAGTGTGCTTCTGGGGGGGGCTGGAGGAGCCCTGCACGTGACCCTCTGACCAGCGCCAAAGCCACCCATTCCACCCCCACAGGGCCCAGGAGGCAAGGGCCACCAGCTCTGTGGGTGTCACGTGTGCAGGTTCCAACCCTGGGACCGAACAACCAGAAAGCGCCTCAGCGTCCACCACCAAGAGGCAGGTAAACCAATGAGCATCCCTTTGTAGAGTGGAGCACAATGCAGCCGTGAAAAGGGAAAGAGAGCGCACCATGCCAGAGCCCACGGCCAGGCCCTGTCCAGGCTTCTCGCCCCAGTGGCGAGCCAGCCGCCTCCTCCAGGAAGTGCTCCCTGGCTGCACTCCTGCCCCAAGGCTCCCCGTAGGGACCTCAGTTCTGTCACGTCTCCCTGGAAACGTGCCTGCTGCAAGGACCATGACCTCTTTGGCCGCCACATCCCCACTCTAAGCCAGCCCTGCCCACGGCTGCAAAGGCACCACCCCCATGAGTGCATGCTGTATGAACACGTAGGGGCGCACGGAGGCTCGGGACCCACCCACCTCTGCCCCTCAGCTGTCTCAGCTGGATGACACAGGGACAGCACTCAGCACGGAGCCTGGGTCACGGAAGGGCCTCAAAGCTCTGGGAACTGCATTCAATGATGCAGGAGGAGGAGCCCAAGCCCACGGGCACCTGTTCTAGAAACGTTTGAGATCACTGATATACACTCAGTGTGGGGGGAGTGAAAACTAGACCCTGTGAAACCAGGCCAAGGGAAAAGGAAGGCTGGAAAATCCAACAGAGCCACCAAGGGTGAGGGCCCAGGCTGTGGGGACAAGCCTAGCCACGCGAAACCCCAGTGCCCTTGCACAAGCCGCTCAACCTCTGTGCCTCAGTGTCCCCGTGAGTGAATGGGGATCATGGCCCTGCTTCAATGTGGGTGTGGCACCTTGTGCAGCTTGTGGCCTGTGGACGGGGCTGTCGCCTCCCATTGGCCCCGGCCTCCTCTCCTCACCCTCCTGGGGCGGTCAGGCTGCGCCAAGCAGCTGTCACAAATATACCAGCATGGAAAGACCCACAAGACGTTCCGGTGGTGGGAAAAGAAGTTGTTCCAATGTAGAAATGGGGGGGGGAGCGGGTGTGGCTCAATCGATGGAGCTCCCGTTTACCATATGGGAGGCCCCGGGTTCATTTCTCGGGGCCTCCTTGTGAAGGCAGGCCGGCCCGCGTGGCGCAGTGGGCTGATGCAGCAAGACCTCGCAGCAAGGGGGAGATAAGCAGACACGGAAGAAACACACAGCGAATGGACACAGCAAACACAAGCAGCAAGGGGGGGATAAATAAATAAATAAATAAATCTTTAAAAAAAAAAAAGAAACGGGGGGATCCCGGTTTTGGAAAAAAGATGCGCCAACAAAGAACCCACCCACAACAACACTATGGCTTTCTATAGGTATCGGCACCTATATATGAGTAGAGGAACACCAGGGCGAGGGCTCTGGCAGGATGTACTCCAAACTGACAATGGTGTTCCCACGTGAAGGTGGGGCAAGGGACAGGGTGGGCAGTGTGTGCTTTACGCTCTGCCCATCTGGAACGGCTTCCCTTTTTACAAGAACATCGTCTTCGCAGGGAATGCAGGCATGCGACGGGCAGCACCCTGACCCACGTCCCCACCAGTTCTTGCCTCTACCTGGCTCCTTTTCCACGTCTGCAGCAGGCACCCAGCTGGCGGGCCGGATGGGGCCTCTGTGCCTGCGGCGCCCTCTCACTGGTGCCTGCGATGCTTTCCCCCCAGGTCTGCGCTGGGCCTCCCACAGACCACCCCCTCTTCCTGCTCTTCTCGTTCTTCAGAATATTCTCGCTCGTTTAGCTGTCCACCTGTTCTCTGTCCATCCTGGCCCCCGCTGGCTCCCCAGCACACAGCCCACAGTAGGTGCCATTTAGTGCATGCCAGCTGGACGCGGAGCCAACAGCCTCGACGGATCCTGAAAGCCACGAGTCATTCCTTCCAGGGGCCGTGGTGTCCCCCGTTCCCCCCACTGCCCCAGGATGCCTGGCTCTAGAGGAGACGGACCAAGGCTCAAGCCCCAGCTCCTGCACGTGGCCCTATGTGAATTCAGGCCAGTTGCCCTCTCTGGCCTCAGCTTCCCCACCTGTAGAGCTAAGAGTGGCGCCTGTGCCCAGGGCTGCTGGGACCAAGTGGGCAGATCTTACACATAAGTCCCCCGGGAATGGCACAGGGTCATTTCTGCACAGACGCCGGGTCTTATTCTGTCATGAACACCCAAGAGCAGATGACGCTGAACTGGCTGTCCAGTCTCCCGGGGGCTCAAGCTGAGGGCAACTCCCAGGGCAGGGGCGGTGGGCTCCCTGAAAATCCCTGCCCCCCTCCCCACCTCCGCGGAGCCCGTAACGCACACAGAAGCAGGAATCTTCTCAAGCGCCATCTTGCTTTGGGGGCAAGGCAGTTTTGCTCTTTCAGTCAGATGGCAGCTAATGCCCTATGAAGACTGCATTACTGGGTTGCATTTTTCCGATGCTCTAACACAATAAGGGCTTAATTACAGCATGCAGTTGGCAACCACAGTAAAATTAAGGGTTAGCGGATGTTCCCGTCTTTTGTTGTTGTTGTTGTTTTTTTCCCAGCAGTTGAGGGGCCTGTAATTTCATCATTTTCATTCAAATCAGGCGGAAGCTTGGCAGGAGAGGCCCAGAGTGGATGCAAATGTCAGGGGACAAGCGGGATTCCACTCTGTGGCCGGCCTCCTCCTCAGGGGCTACCTCTGAGAACTGGAGCTCCAGCTGGAACCATGCACAAGGCGCCCTCCACTCGCCCGGAAGTGCCCGGCCGGCTGGAGGAGACCGGCACCTCGTGGACCTGCTGCGCCTGGACAAGCGACTCCAGAAAGGCACCTGGGCAGCCCAGGGCTGGGCTTTGAAGAAAGCTGCCTTCCCGGGTATGAACATAACCCCCAGCGGAGCCAAAGCCAACCAAGGATCAGGTGAAGACAACCCTCAGGAGGGGTGAGGGTGGGCTACATCTTTCTGAACTTTTTTCCTGTGCAAATAGAACTGTTTCCAACAAAATGGCACCACGCAGCCCGTGTGGTTTGCTGCCTGACATGTCTTACACAGCTTTCCGGGCATCCGAGGCTCTTCTAGACCATTCTGAGCTGCTGCTTCTGAGTCTGGATATATTGTCCGTCCAGCCAGTTCCCCCTTAAGGGGCATTTCTGTGCCCCATTTCCCACCACCGTACACGAGATGGGTATAAAGGACGCTCATGGCCAAGCAGCTGTTTGCAGCCTCGAGTCCCACGTGGAAACAAACATGGGCTACCCCCGGGCCAGCACCTCAGGACCCGGGGAGGAGGGTCTGCATGCGTCCTGAGCCCAGCCGTGTCCCTGGACCTGGAACAGTGTCTGCCTTGATGGGCACCGCAACTCATGTTTGTGCTAAAAGGATGCTTTGCTTCCATTGACCAAAATAACGCGTTCCTTTCCTTTAGAGAAAAAGAAATTAACAACTGACCATCACCGAGTCCTGACCCAGGGCTAAAGGGGGACCCTAACCACAAGATCCCAAAAGACCCTGGCCCAGGGTTTTGCAAGGATTCGCTTATTTGGGCCTCAGCCTGCTCCCAGGAGGTAGGGCCCACTGGGTCCCCATTTTCCAGATAAGGAAACTGCGGCCCAGAGATGTGAGGTGGCGCTCCCGGGGCCCATTCCAGCTGGCCCCGGTGCTGCGGTCCACGCGGGGAGGGCCTTGTCTCCAAGGCGCACTTTGGGTCTGCCCCAAAGGAGGAGCAGTGGAAAGGGCAGCCGCCGTTTCCAGGTGGGGCTAAACAGCTAAGACCTGTTAAGGGGCAAAGCAGCCAAGGGGCAACCCACATGCTTGGCCTGGCAGGGCCACGAGCCCACAGTCCTCCAAAAGGCTTGTACCCGGCGCCTCCTGAGTGCCAGGTGACAGCCCCGTGGCCCAGACGTGGCTCCCTAGGGGGACAGATCACCAAAGACCAGGGGAAATGCAGCTGGGGCTGGGCACTGGAAATCAAAGGTGTTCAATTTAGGATTATTCTATACAGGGTGAGAATCCTCAGCTGGCCCAGCACCAGGCCTAGAAAAATCCTTTAAGACCACCTCTGGCAGTTTTCCCTCTGCTGGGAGCCCACCCACCTGCAGCTCAGGCTCCAGCCCCGCCCTGATACCTCTCTGACCTCTAGGCTATGCAGGCTCCTGCCTCAGGGCCTTTGCACTAGCTGTTCCCACACCTGGGACATGCTCTCTGCAGATCTCCACGTGGCTCTTCTCTTGCCTCCTCCAAGCATCTACTCAGCTGTCACCTTCCAAAGGAGGCCTTTCCTGACCCCCTTATTTAAGGTTGCCACGCCCCCCACTTTTATCCTGCCCCATACTCTACCAAGGACTAGACTGTGATCTCAAATAATCTCACCACCCTAAGAGGGGAGGAGGTTCTTCTAATTCCCATATCACAGATGAAGAAACTGAGGCCTAGGGGGAGGGATGAAGCACACTGCCCCAGGTCACCCAAAGTGTACTGGATGAGGGGCACCTGGACATGGGTGGGTGAATGGAGCCTGTAAGTGGATGCAGTTAGCAGTCCCATTTCCTGGCTAAGTAAACTGAGGCTCAGAGAGGGAAGCTTCACAGGCTCAAGCCCCGGCCACCTCCTGCTCTTCTCTGAGGGAAGAAATTCCAAGCCCCTCCTTCTTGCCCTCTACCATCTCCTGGGGCTAAATGGCAAGGTCACTGTGGAGGAAGTCATGCCCTCCCTTTGCCTTAAGGCCACAGATCTAACTTCTGGTGCAGAGTTCCTTAACTCCCAAGGCCTCCAGGGCCAGGAGATGGGCCTGGGTGAGCACTAGGGAGTGGTGGGGACTGTGGCAACTCCTGTTCTGATGGTGGCAGTGGCTGCTTCTGAGATTCAGGCAGGGGGTGCCAAGCATGACACAGGCCCAGGCAGGACAGATAACACTGACCCTCCCAGCAGCAGCCAGGAGTCCAGGACCCTTCCTAGATGCCAGACCCCTTCCAAACACTCTACCCACTTCAACACACCCGGTCCCCAAGGAGAGTCCAGTTCTCTCTCCCATTTTACAGAAAAGGAACCTGAGGCCCAGAAAAGCCAATTCACGCAGGAGTGCAGGGCCTTGGACGCGGAGCCCATCCAACTCTAAAAGATCTGGTCACTTTCCTAGCACAGTGGCAGTCCGTATTTTGATGGGAAATGGAATTTTTTAAAAATATGGGCAGCTAATTAAAAACAAAACCTTGTAAACACCAGGCAGGTGAAACAAAAGTCCCAGCAGGCAGGGAGGCCCTGGCTCCCGGCTCCATCTGTAACCCCTGGTGCAGGGCTGGGCCAACTGGGCCAGTTCTGCTTGGGCCGCATTCTTAGGAAATCCATAAGCCAGAGTTGATGAAATGGAGCAGCCCACGTGAGCCCAGCTCCCTGGGCTGGTCACAGATCCCAATGCACGCTCTCCCGTTTGCTCCTTGAAAACAGCCACATGTCCACCGTACAGGTCTATGATGGACGGGTCGGGGAACAGGCTCTGAGCTGGCCGCACAGTTTGGCCAAATTTACAAAAGAAAGTGGAGGGTGGGATTCCAAGTGAGGACTGCTTGCTGTCCCCTCGTAACAGGGCTTTGTAGCTCCGAGGCCCTTCCCACCTTCCAGAAATCCAAAGGATTTAAGCGCTGTTTGAGCACCCTGCACCCCAGAAGAGGCCATTTCACAATTTTGGTTTTCGGGCACAGAATGCAACTGTGGGAAGAGGTTGCCACAGAAGCCAGCGGGTCAGGGGACACCGAGGTGGGCCAGAGGGAAAGGTGAGGGGCAGAAGGACCGAGGAGATGGGGGGAGGGAAGAGAGCCCTATTCCTCACTGAAAAGCCTCAGGAAAGAATGCTCAACTCTTGGAACCTCAGTTTCCTGCTCTGTAAAATGGGGATCCCGGCAGGACCAGCACTGAAAGCTTAAATGAAACCCAGTGTGTGACCTGAAAGGACTTCAGTCCCGTTAGCGTCTGTTGCTGTCATGAGAGGAACCAGCCCGGTGAGTAACAGCCCCCAATCCCCATCCGGGCGGACCTACTGTGCGCCAGGCACGGCGCTAAGCAAGCCCCCGCAACGCTTGGCAACAGCGTTGCCAAGACTGCATCCTTGAAACAGTCTTGTTGAGGGACGCTGGCCCATCTTTAGGAAGGGAAACTGAGGCGCAGAGAGGTCCAACAAGCCACGCAAGGTCACAAAGCAAATAAAATGGACAGAGCTTCCTGGACGCCCAGCGCCTGGCTGACCCCGAGCCCACACCTTTCCGCCACGTTAGACCGAGGGCAACATGCCAGGGACACAACAGCATGAGAGGAAGTTCACGGCTGGGCTCAGCGGCCAGCCCCGTGGCCTTGGCAAGTGGCGAGTCCCCACTGAGCCTCCCCGCTCGTGGCTAAGGTTGGGACGATAACGGAACCTCCACCCCACTGGCTCATCGTGGGATTCAAAAGGCCGAACCAAGAAGAGAACGCAGCTCGGGGCGATGAACATCACGCAACCACCAACCACCAGGAGTCCCTCCGGGAATGGGGAAGTGGCCGCACGACTGGGAGGCGGAAGGGCAGGAAAAGGAAGGCAGAAGGGGAGGGGAGAGGAAAACCCTCCTTCCTCGGGAGCTGCAGGGCCTGGTCTCATTCATCAGCTGCCTGGATTCCCCCAAACCACCCAGAATGTGCAATCTGCCCATTGAACAGATGGGGCAAACTGAGGCTTCTCAAGGCTGCCCTTTTCCACCTCCATGTCCATCCTCCCCTTGCCGGACAGATGGAAAGTCAGGGGCTGCTGGGACTCTAGTGGGCAAACAAGGAGATGGACAGTCATCAGGTCTAGGACAGACACAAGGGTCCGCTGGGAAGAGAGGAGCCAGGGTTCACGAGGGACCAAACTGGTGAAGAGTCAGAGAACAGAGTCCCCCCCCTGGGTGGGCCAGCTGGGGTAACCCGACGGTGGGACTCACGCCCAAGTGCTAAAGTCCGCAGATGGGTGGTGGGGGGTGGGGGGGGACACGGATGGGCAGCCAGACGGCAGAAGTCAACCTGGACAGCTAGCCAGACAGCAGGGGGGCAGCCCGGTGGGACTGGACAGATGGGACAGTGAGACTGGGGCAGGGAGGGCTGGGCAGACGGACACACAGCCAGCCAGCCTGACGGCGGGGAGGTGGGGGACTGCTCCATGCAGATGGGGGACAGGGGCTGCCCCCCGAATACATGAACCAGCAGCCAGAAGGGGTCGCCCCGCTCCATCTAGATGGACAGGAGGGGAAGAGGGGGACCGACCCCCGGCCCCCCAGGCAACCAGATGGCAGAGTTGGCCCCCGACGGCGGGGGTTAGGAGAGGAGACGGACAGACGGCGGGGGTGCACCCCACGCCCCCCCCCAGCCCCCCGGGCCCCGGCACGCAGGC
>JAQZBX010017863.1:0-35162 GCA_029593785.1 Cabassous unicinctus | reverse complement strand
ACTGGGTACCTTTTTCAGAGGAAAGTATTGGATATTGAGTAGACTTGAAACAATTTCATACTGATCACTGGAAAATGTGCTTATTCAAATTTCTTCACTTAAGCAGCTTTGAAAATTCCAAATCTAATTCAGCTGGTTTTCTATTCATCTAATTTTAGAAGTTCACTCTTTACACTTAGTTCCCTGAAGATATTAACCAGACTTTCTCAGTTTTGCTTACAGGAATAAGATAATGTCTCAAAGCAAAACCAGACCGGAGGGTGTAAATCTGTAACTTTTCTCAGAGATAAAAAGCTCGATATACTTGAGCAGTTGTCTGAGAAAGGAGCCATGAAGGCCTTGCACCTGCACAACTATATCTAAACTGTGGTTTATTAGCCACGGAAATCAAGGAAAAGTTGGATGTGCTTGAGACAACACAAGACTGAGAAATTGTACATACTCTCCTCACAAGACCTTTTTTTGTTTGTTTGTTTGTTTTACTTGTTTTTCTTCTCAACGACCCCTTTTCTTTTTTCTTTTCCCCCTATAAAAACCCTAGCTTCTATTTTCACTTTGAACTGGTTTTGGGAAGACTCCCCCAGTTCCTTGCTTGTGCACTCACAATAAATCCCCTTCTCAAGAAACACATTTGTCCTTTGTGGTGCCAGATCAGAAGGGCCTGTCTATTGGAAATAGTGGTCCTTATGGTAACAATTTGATGAGCCAGCCAGGATCCTTGCTGCTCTGGAACGCAGTCCCCTGGAGCAGCCCCAATCCACATCTCATCAGCTATGGGTCTTCCTTGGATCCCTCAGCTCCATGCCTAACAGTTGCCCAGGGTTTTCCCTGGAGGACAAGGCTGGCAGTTCCAGGTGAGGTTTCTACCATGAATGGACACTGGGTGCTTCGTGTGAAGGTGATTCTGAAGCTGAGTTTTTCCCGGTGCTAGGTAAGTGTGTAAAAGTCTTTCTTCATGATTTCTGATCTGTGTTTTTTTTAACTTTGTTAGTCTGCTCTTGCCAAGCTGACTGTTGAATTTGTTTTGTCAGTCTGCTCATTTTGAGACTGTTGGATTGGTTTTGCCAGTCTGCTCATGCCAAGGGGACTGTTGAATTTTTACTTGATCTGAGATCATGAATATGGACCTTGTGGGTTTGAGTCCCATTATCTGTGATCTCAGATTTGAGATTCACCAGCTGATTTTGAAATTGCATTTTTGCTTTGAAGTTGGGGAACCTACTGATTTTGAAGAGCTCCTGTTCTTGATGTTCTGTTTTTGTGATTTCTCTTGGTGTTGCCTAGACATGGGAAGCTCTCAGATGTGACAACTGTCTCTTCTCTGGGTTGTATATTGGATAATTGGTCTAAATTTTGAGGAGACACCTTTAAGAAAAAGAATGCAACATTGCCTGGCCACAGGATAAATTGAACAATAGTGAAAAATAACCTAAAAGTGAGTCTTTGTCTTTCAATACTATCTTGCAATTGAATTTGTTTTGTAAAAAAAAAATCACAAATGGAATGGGTTTAACTTCTGGAAAAGTGGAAGAACTTAGCAACATTAATGTTCTCTGTTTTGTTTCCATGTTAATTCTAATTAGATCTGGATAGCCACATTAATAAAATAAGTGCTGTTAAAATTTAGTAACCTTTGAATCAGACAACTCTGTGAAAGTAAAAGAGAAGAAAAAGAAAAAGAAAAATGCTAGCTGCTTTTGTAAGGCTGTAATTCAGTCATGGTTTAGCCCTGCCAAATTACCTGTAGAAAACTGTTTCAGAAATGTGTCTTTGTAAATGTTTCATAGTATATCTCTCTGAAACACTGATAAAATAGTAAATAAAGATCACTATGAGCTATCAATGTTCTAGTATTGCATGCTACTAGGTATTTAAAATGAAGAGAAGTTGTGTTTGTATATAACCAAATTGAATCATTATTCTGACACATTTGTTTAGTGTTGGTGGTAATTGTATGTTGTAAGAGGATGGCTTGGAGACAGTTTGCAAAATCATTTTCGTAACTTAAGTATGTAAGATATATAGAATGTGGGGGGTTTTATTATTATTAAGGAAAAAGAAAGTAATTTTGCCCTTTAAAAAATGCCTAGTAATTAAGAAAGAGGAAAATGTAGATTATTAGTTTTAAAGAGCCTCTGGTGGCTGAAGGAGGGGACCCTTTAAATGATGTTCTGTTCCTTCCTCTACCACCCCCTGCAGGTTTGATGGTGGCTTCTGGTGCCCATCCAGCACATCCTCATGATCCAGGAGAGGGTGCAGCTAGGGGAATGGCTTCTCCATCCCACACTCACAGCTGTGTACAATTTGGTCAGGTAGCAGCCACTTCTGGGGTAGGGCAATTCTCAAAGTGCTAAGACCCATTAGGAATTGATGATAAGGACAGTCTCAAGGATTCATGCTGGTACATGCCCCATTCTCACCCTCTGATTGAATAAATTGGAAAAAAAATAGTGCCCCTGGCTATAGAGAGGATCCTGAACAAATGAGAGGGTTGTTTGTATCTATCTTTGCCACACAAACACCTAATTGGGCAGATACTCAGGCATTATTGAATGTTTTACTGACTCCAAAGGAAAGACAGACGATTTTGGATAAGGCTAGACAAGAAGCTGAGCACTTGGGGCCCCTCAGAACCCTGTTTTTGCTTTCCCTGGAGATGCTGTTCTTGAAACAAATCCCCACTGGGATCCAAACATGCCCTCAGAAGGGTGCCCGGTTGAATCATTATAACGTATGCATTTTGGCTGGTTTAAAGATAGGGGCCCCAATGCAAAACTCTCTGAATAAAATACGAGTACACTAGGAATCTGATGAGAATCTCTCAGCCTTTTTGGAAAGAATTTTTGAGGCATAGCTTAGATGCACTGATGTAGACCCAGAGAAGCCTAAGAATTCTAGGATTGTTAATACGACCTACACACCTCTGTAAATTGCAGAAAATAGAAGGTGGGCTTTTGATGCCTACGGCAATGCTAATAGATGTTGCCTCCAAAGTATACAATAACCAGGAAAACGGCCAGAAGCAGCAGCTAGAGCAGCAGACACATTGTTAGCAGCCGCTCTGAGTGGAAACAAGTTCTAACCTGAGCAAGGCCAGGGATTTAAGAAAGGAGGTGGTAGGCCTACTAAAGAACAGTGTGCTTATTGCAAGGAAAAAGGACATTGGAAAAGAGAATACCCCAAAATGGTAAAAAAGAAAAAGGAAAAAAAGCAAAATAGAAATGATGGCCCACGGGCTCAAGTCAGAGGATTCTGATTAGGGGGACCCTGAGGATATTATCAGTCCTTTCTCGTCTGCCATTCCCATCTCCCACCAAGATCCCCAGGTAAAAGTAAAGGTGGGAAGTAAACTGATGGACTTTCTTACTGATATAGGGGCAGTCTATTCAACACACACACACACACACACACACACAAAGAGCAGAAACTGATCATTGGAGTGAGGCAGGTTAGTACAGTGTAATGGAGGAGAAGACGACCCACAGCATGGCCAGCAGACAACATGGCTGCAAGAACTCACTGGCACCTTGAGTTTAACCTTGAGGTCCCAGTTTCTCTTTCTGGGACCTCCCCTTGGCCCTGGATATTCCACAAAGGCCTTGCCACTGGCCCCCACCATAGATGGGGTAACCAATAACTGCTGGGGCCCATTTCCTTATCATTAGCAAGGGGATGGAATAATTAACAATTTAAAAGGTAATCACTCCAGGCAGAGTCCGCTCTCTCTGCCTAGAGGGGCCCGCACCAAATCTTGGTGTGTATTTCTGTCTTTCCCATTTCTCAGCAAGCTCTGTTCTTTCCCCCATTTCCCAATTAAATTCTTTTTACTGGCATAACTAAACTGGCGTGTTCATAAATTCTTTTATGCATCATCGCCAAGAACCGAGAGGAATCCAACGCTTCTCCATCTTCAGGAGTAAATGGCCAGAGCATACTTAGAGTGCTTTTACATCCCCTGGGTTGCAAAATTGGAAAGGAATATTATAGGATCAATTTTTGTATATGCCTGAGTGTCCTGTACCTCTATTGGGAAGAGACTTGTTGACCAAATTAAATGATCAAGTTGTGTTTTCAGAAAGAGAGTTAAAAATTCAAGTACCCCCTGATAAAGGACTGCATTTGCAAGCTGTCCTACTACAAGCAGAAGGACCTGAAAAGACCCTGTACCAGCCCTCAGTTTGGAACAAGTCATGTCTCTGAGGTATGGTCATCTGGCATCCCAGGAAAGGCTATGACAGCCTTCCCAGTAAAGACTGAGCTCAAAACAGGAGCAAATCAACCCAAGGCAAGCCCTGGTGAATATTTCTGTCCCTAAGATAATGCTGTGCAGGGCTCAGACAGAGAAGCCCTAGAGTGGACTGGAGAATGCAACCAGGCCTTTAACCAGATTAAGGAAAAGCTGAGCACTGCTCCAGCTTTGGGCCTGCCTGACTTACGTAAACCTTTTGACCTGTTCATACATGAAAAGCAAGGAGTAGGACTTGGTGTTCTCACATAAACTTTTGGGAGAGCATGGAAGGCCTGTGGCATATTTTTTTAAAGAAACTGGACTTAGTAACAGGGTTGGCTACCTTACCTTCGGTCCGCGACTACTACTTGCAATGTTCCTCAGGAAGCTGCAAAGTTTACCTTGGTTCAGGAAGTTACAGTGCATACCTCATGTACTGTGCTCTCCCTACTCAAGCAAAAGAGGGGCTATTGGCTGACTGCCGGCAGGCTAGGAAAATATCAGGCTATATTGCTGGATAATCCAAACGTGCACTTCTTAAGTTCTACGCTTATAAATCCAGCTACGCTGTTACCTGAATCCAGTGGACCTGCTTTGCATGACTGAGTTCAGGTAATTGAGGAGGTCTTCTCCAGTTGACCAGACATGGGGACCATCCCTTTAAAAAGAACCTGACTTGGAAATGTCACGGACAGGAGCAGTTTTATGGATCATGGACATCATGTGCTGGATCTGCTGTGGTGACCTTAACAGACATGCTAGAGACCAAACCCCTGCCCAAGGCACTTCAGCCCAAAAGGCTGAACTTATTGTCCTGACCCAAGCCTTGGTCATTGGACAACGTAAGAAAGCAAATGTTTACACGGACTCTCACTATGCTTTTTCTGTAGTACATGCCCATGGTGCAATTTGAAAGGAAAGAGGGCTTTTGACCACCAATAATAAGGAGATTAAACATCCAGAGGCTATAATAGCCCTGCTAGAAGCTATTGCTACCCATAGAAGTTGAAGTGATGCACTGCCCAGTATACCAAACTTCTGACAGCTATTTAGCAAAAAGGAATACTAAAGCTGATTTGGCACCAAAAAAAAAAAAAAAAGGCTACCAGACACTGTTCAAAATTCAGGACATGAAAGAATTAGCTCTTATCCCCACTCTAGATTTCTCCTCATTTACCCCATCCTATGAAACAAAAGATCTAGTCCGAGCTAAAGAATGGGGATTTAATGTCAAGTCAAAAGAAGGATGGCTGCAGTCAGAATCAGGCCAAGTTTTGTTACCAGAAAAAATGGTGGAACCTGTACTATCATATTTGCACCGAGGAACCCACTGTGGAAAAGAGGCCTTCACAGTATGGATTAGAGGACATATAATAGGACCAAAAATTTAAGAAGCAATTCATAAATTAT
This sequence comes from Cabassous unicinctus, assembly GCA_029593785.1. Taxonomy (NCBI): domain Eukaryota; kingdom Metazoa; phylum Chordata; class Mammalia; order Cingulata; family Chlamyphoridae; genus Cabassous; species Cabassous unicinctus. The sequence continues at coordinate 29,524 of JAQZBX010017863.1, read as the reverse complement.
GGATAAATGTGTTTTATGCCATAAAAATAACCCAAAGGCTAGCAGACCCCCTCTGACAGCAGGGATGCAAGCTCGAGGTTTTTCATCTGGAGATCGGCAAATAGACTTTATAGTGATATCCTGAGCAGCCAGGAACCCCTGCTATCTTCTAGTATTGGTTGATATATTTTCAGGGTGGGTAGAAGCCTTCCCCATCTGCACTGAAAGAGCAACTAAAGTCACAAAAGTTTTGTTAAAGGAAATAATACCTAGATTTGGGGTCCCATTCTCCATTCAAAGCTATAAAGGCAGTGCCTTTGTTTCAAAAATAACTCAAGAAGTTTCACAGACACTTGGAATTGGAAGTTACATGCATCATGGAGACCTCAGTTGACTGGAAAAACTGAAAAGATGAATCATACTTTAAAGAAAACTATTGCTAAGATGTGTTAGGAAGCTAACCTTACTTGGGACAAAGTGTTGCCTATTGCCCTCAGACTTAGGGTTGCCCCTAGAAACAGACTAAGTTTAAGTCCTTTTGAAATGACTTATAGGAGGACTTTCCTCAATATCATAATTGGGAATATGTCTATGCAAAGTATGTATGATAAATTGCAGAAAGATGCAGTTATTTCCCTAGGAAATACTATAAAAATGATTTCTGAATTTGCAACTCATCGCTTTCTTTCCCTACAGACTTGACTTTACATCATTATAAAACAGGAGATTTGGTATATTAAAAAGCCTGGAAGAATAAGCACCCTGATGACCAGCTCACCCGTAAATGGGAGGGACCTTATGTTGTATTATTAACTACCTACTTTTCTCTAAAATCACAGGGCATCAAGCCATGGATTCACCACTCACAAGTTAAGACAGCTTCCCTAGAAGAAAAAGTAGAAAAAGATGCCTCCTCCTCATGCACCCCCACTGCTGACCTGGAGCTACTTTTCTGTAGGTCGCCCAAACCATTATAATGCTTGGAATTAGCATTCTTTTCCTTTTTCTCCATCACAATCTGTGCAAGGTAGTATTGATAAGGGAAGTGCTGGAACCCCAACCCCGCCCTCAGCAGAAACCCACAGCTTTAAGAAAATCAACTCCCCTCAGTCCCTGGTTCCTCTCTTCCCTCCTTCCTCCCCTTTTCTCCATGGAATCCAGGTCAGGAAGATAAGCACCCCTGGCTGCCCCTTTGAATTGAAATTTACAACTCTATACAGATAATGACTCTTTTCCTCCCTAATGGCCTTCTGCTTTTAGAAAGATAAGCTAACCTTGCTTCTCTGCCTTTGTAACCCTGCCTGCCCACTTGCTCAGGAATTTGCCCACTTAGTGTACCTATATGAACTTATGAAAATCGGAAAACAGGGCTCAGAATTTGGAGAGTGAACTCTCCTCTGGGCCCTCGCTTAATAAAACTTTATTCATCCGTGCTCCCAAGAGTGCCGTTTGGGTTACTTCTGGCTAGCCGCAACAGTAGCTGCCATTCATCAGAAAAACGGCTGTTGGGTTTGTACCTATTTGCCGATTGCTGGAAGCACTAATTTGCCCTGGGCTATTTTGCCCCTGACTGCACAAAACTGGTGTAGGATAGTTGCAGCCTTTCCTACACCACCACCACCCAGGCCTTCCTGCTGTTCCAGGGTCTGTGACTTCCATAACCCACTCATGCACAGAACCTCCATACCTGTGCATTGGGACCTCCCTGTACCGGATTTAGAATATAACAAGTTTACTTATATGACTACTAAAGAAAAGTATAGTCTCTAAACTAGGAGATTATTTTCAGGTCTTTCCAATGTATGCTTCAACTTGGGATGGGATAGGTTGGTTAGCAGCAGAGAGCAGAACTTTACATGGAAATGCTCCTCTTTGTATAGAACAGAGAGATTTCTCTGCTCAGCCAAGCCTGGTAGATGATCTACCCCAGTATAAATGTGATAGAATAATTTTTCCGTGGAAAGATGAATGGCCAGTTGTGGTCCCACTGAAGGAATATGATGGCCCAGATGAGAAAGGTTGTCCTACAAAATAGAATGGCTTGGAACATATTAACTTCAGCTCAAGGGAAAATGTGTGTGTTAATTGGTATAAAATGCTATACCTACATACCTGAGGAATATGATAACATCTCCTCTGTACTGGATCATATGTGAAGTGATATTGAACATGTGAAAAATCTTGGCAGACTTGACTCATTTTTTAGTGGATAATGAACTTACATATGAAATGGAGTATTGCCTTTATTTTGCTTGCCATATGCTTGTCTTGCTGCTGCCTATTTTGTCTTTGTGGGTTTATATCTAGAGTGTCCTCCAAAATGATATGAGAATTTTCTTCTCCTCTAATCAGCAGGAAGCAACTACAGAAGATGAGACCTTTGCCCATTTTCCTTATATAAGGAATACTTATAAAACATGTCTTCTTAAGAATAAGAAGAGTATAAATACAAGGGAGGATTTGATAGCTGGAAAATGTGCTCATTGAAATTTCTCCACTTGAGCAGACTTGAAAATTCTAAAATTACTTGAGCTGGTTTTCTATTCATCTAATTTTAGAAGTTCACTCTTTGCATTTAGTTCCCTGAAGGATGTTACCCAGACCTTCTCAGTTTCACTTACAGGAATAAGAATCATCTCAAAGCAAAACCGGACAGAAGGGTGTAAATCTGTAACTTTTCCCAGGGACAAAAAGCTTGATATCTTTGAGCAGTTGTCTGAGAAAGGAGCCGTGGAGGCCTTGCACCTGCACAACTCTATCTAAACTGTGGTTTATTAGCCCTGAAATCAAGGACAAGTTGGATGTGCTTGAGAAGACACAGGACTGAGAAATTGCACATACTTTCCTCACAAGACCCCTGGCATCACTTTTCTTTTTTACTTGTTTTTCCTTTCAGCTACCCCTCTCCTCCTCTTCCCCTCCCCTCCCCTCCTCTTCCCCTTCACTTCCCTTTCCCCTATAAAAACCCTAGCTCCTATTTTCACTTTGAACTGGTTTTGGGAAGATTCCCCCAGTTCCTTGCTTGTGCACTCACAATAAATCACCTTCTCAAGAAACACATTTGTCCTTTGTGGCGCCAGATTAGAAGGGCCTGTCTATTGGAAATAGCCATCCTTACCGTAACAATATGAGGATCTTTTAAAGGAATTAGAGAAACTTTTGCTCAAAAAGGAGAAGACACAGGGAGACTTCGAACATTTGAAATACTATGTGTAACTTTAGAAGTTATACATTTTTTTTAATTTTTTAAAATTTATTGAAGTATATCACTCATACATAAACATACATAAACAATAAGTGTATTGTAATAGTTGTGAACTTACAAAACAAACATACATAACACCATGCAGTGCTCTCATACCTCACCCTACCATCAATACCTTGAATTTTTGTGAAACATTTTTAACTAATGATTAAAGAGCATCCTCAAAATATTACTACTAACCAAAGTATTTCCCCCCAACCCAGGCTATTATTATTATTTTTATATCATTTATACATGAACATACATAAACAATAAGTGTATAGTAAAAGTTGTGAACTTACAAAGCAAGCATACATAACATCATACAGGGGTCCCATACATCACCCTACCATGAACACCTTGCATTGTTGTGAGACATTTGGTACAAATTATGAAAGAATATTGTCAAAATCTTACTACTAACTATAGTCCTTATCTTATATTTGATGTATTTTCCCCTAACCAATCCTATTATTGCTTTTTAAATATATTTTTATGACAGAAGTTATAAACTTACAAAACAATCATGCACATGTGCAGAATTCCCAAACAACACCCCTCTATCAAAACACCACATGGTGGTGGAACATTTGTTACAGATTATGAGATAATATCATCAGATTATTACCAGGTCCATAGCATACGTTTGGCACACTTTTTCCATACTCCCCCATTATCAACACAGTACATCCTTGGCATAGATGCAAGAATATTACATTATTACTGTTAGCCACAGTCCATAGGCCACTCCAGTTATATTTTTCCCATGTTTCTCTACATTCCCACCACCTGCAATAGTGATGTACATCTGCTCTAACTCACAAAGGACACTCTTGCATCTATACCATCAACCAAAATTTTCATCCACCTCTGGGTTTACTGTGCTATTCAGTCCCTAGATTATTCTCTAGCTTTCTGTCAATTGACATTTACATCCCTAGACTACCCTTTTCAGCCACATTGCCATTTATAAACCAGCTGTTACTATAATGTGTTACCATGAACACTGTACATTTCCACACTTTTACAGTAAAGTTAATTAAAACTTCTACATGCATGAAACATCAGTAGTCCATCTCAGTCCTCCTCTTAACTCCTTTAAGAATCCATCACTACCATCAAGTCTTGAAGATATTTTCCTACATTTTCTTCTTGCAGCTTTATGGTTCTTGCTTTTATATTTAGGTTTTTGATCCATTTTAAGTTAATTTTTGTATAAGGTGTGAAGACAGGTCCTCTTTCCTTTTTTGGGGGGGGGAGGGGGGCTATGGATATGCAGTTCTCCAAGCACCATTTATTGAATGCACTGTTCTGCCCAAGATGGGTGGGCTTAGGTAAGTATCACTTGACCATAGATGTGAGGGTCTGTTTCTGAACCATCAATTCTGTTCCATTGGTGTATGTGTCTGTCTTTATGCCAGTACCATGCTGTTTTTACCCCTGTAGCTAAGTAGTATGATTTAAAGTCTGGAAATGAGAGTCCTCCAATTTTGCTCTTCCTTTTTAAGATGTTTCTGGCTATTCAGGACCCCTTACCCTTCCAAATAAATTTGATAATCATGTTTTCCATTTATTTAAAAAAATGCTGATAGAATTTTTATCAGGATTGCACTGAATCCATATATCAATTTGAGTAGCATTGACATCTTAATGATATTTAGTCTTCCAATCCATGAGCATGTAATGTTCTTCCAATTATTTAGGTCTTTTTTATTCCTTTTAACGATGAGTTGTAGTTTTCTGAGTATAAGTGCTTTACATCGTTGGTTAAGTTTATTCCTGAATATTTGGGTTTTAGCTGTCATATTTTATTTTCACCACTCTTTAGCCATTTTTAGTTGTTTTATTGATGTAATCTTCATTTCTAGACTCTCTTCCAGGCCTCCCTCTCCTATTTTTTCTTTTCAGGCTGTAGCACGCACTTTAGTATTTCCTGCAAAGTCAGTCTCTTGATTACAAACTTTCTCAGCTTCTGTTTATCTGTAAATATTCTAAACTCACCCTCATTTTTGAAAGACAATCTTGCAAGATAAAAGATTCTTGGCTGGAAATTTTTCTCTTGCAGTATCTTAAATATATCATACCACTGTCTTCTTGCCTCCATGGTTTTTGGTGAGAAATCAGCACTTAATCTTATTGGGTATCCCTTATATGTTATGCGTTGCTTTTCTCTTCCTGCTCTCGGAATTCTCTTCGTCTTTGGCATTTGACATTCTAATTAGTATGTGTCTTGGAGTTGGTCTGTTCATATTTATTTGTATGGGAGTACATTGTGCTTCTTGGACGTAGATATCTATGTCCTTCAATAGAGTTGGGAAATTTTCTACCGTTATTTCTTCAAATATTCCTTCTGCTTCTTTTCCCTTCTCTTCTCCTTCTGGGACACCCATGACACATATGTTTGCATGTCTCTTGCTGTCATTTAGTTACCTGAGACTGTGTTCAATTTTTTCCATTCTTTTCTTCATCTGTTATTTTGTATGTTCACTTTCAAAAGCCATTTCTTAAAGCTCACAAATCCTTTCTTCTGCCTCCTCAAATCTGCTATTATATGATTCCAGTGCATTTTTAATTTCATTTATTGTGCCTTTCATTCCCATAAGAGCTGCTATTTTTCTATGTATGCTTTCAAATTCTTTTTTTTTTTAAGATTTATTTTATTCATGTAATTCTCTCCCTCCCCCCTTGTTTTGCACTCGCTGTCTGCTCTCTGTGTGTTCTTCTGTGTCTGCTTGTCTACTCTTTAGGCAGCACCGGGAACCGATCCTGGGACCCTCCAGACTGGAGAGAGGCTGTTCAATGTCTTGCGCCACCTCAGCTCCCTGATCTGCTCTGTCTCTCATTGTCTCTCTTCTGTGTCTCTTTTTATTGCATCATTTTGCTGCACCAGCTCTCTGCGTGGGCCAGCACTCCACATGGGCCAGCACTCCATGTGGGCCAGCTCTCAACTCAGGCCATCTCTCCATGTGGGTCAGCTTGCTTTTCACCAGGAGGCCCTGGGAATCGAACCCTGGACTTCCCATATGGTAGACAGGAGCCCAATCACTTGAGCCATATCTTCTTCCCTCAAATTCTTCTTTGTAATCATCCAATGTCTTCTTAATATCCTCAATCTCTTTAGCCTTCTCATTGAATTTATTAAGGAGATTTGTTTGAACATCTAATATTAGTTATCTCAACTCCTTTATGTCATCTGGAGGCTTATCTTGTTCCTTTAACTGGGCCATATCTTCTTGTTTCTTGGTGTGGATTGTAATTTTTTGTTGGTGTCTTTGCATCTCACTTACTAGAGTATTTATTCTGGGTGTAGTTTCTCTCTTTAGTTTAGGGCTTATTTGCCATTTCTCCCTTGCTGGTTGTGCAGTAGGAGCCAAGGATGTAGTTGGTACTGTAGGCTTTGGAGGCTCAAGCTGTCCTCATTGCCCCAGGGAACAATGAAGCTTCTCCCAACTTTCTCCTTTGCCAGGGGTAGGGACAGAGCCACAGCCATGTGTAGTAATCCAAGTCATGCAGACCTAGACTATAGCGCCCAGAGAGACTGATGAAGCCTCACGCCCCATTCTTCCCTGCCTGGGGCTGCAGGTGTGGGCAACAATCTATGCTGTGCAGGTCCAAAACGACCACAGTTGCCCTGGTAGACTTACAACTATGCAGTCCGTGCCAGCTGAATGTACCTGCAGTTACCTGGAGAGGCTGGTACAGGGCCCGCCAGCTTCCTCCCTGCAAGAGATGGGGCTAAAGCTTAGGCTAGGGCTGCAGGCCGATCTGGGTGAAAGAAACCAGTCTCTACTGTCACTGTGATTTTCAGTCAGCCCGGCTTCCCCTCATACTGGGGGCAGAGTCAAAATGGCAGCTACCAGCCTCCTTCCAACTTGGACAGGTTCAAACTCTAGCTGTTCTCAGGGTCACACTCCAGCCAGCCAAATCTACTAATCAGTAGCTGAAATCAGTGGCCAACCATCTCTTCCTCCTCTGTTTTTTGGAAATGGAGCTTCCAATTCCAGCCACAGAATAGCTCCTGAGGTGGCTTGTGCTGCCAAAGTAGGATGGTCACTGGCCTCCATGGCATGGTCTGTATTTTCCTGGAGAGGCTGGCACAGGTCCCTCCACCTTCCTCCCTGCCAGAGGTGGGGCTAAGGCTTATGCTAGAGCTGCAATCTGATCCCGATGGAAAGAAGCCAGTCCCTACCAGCACTGTGATTTTCAGTCCATCCCGCTTCCCCTCATGGCAGGGGCGGAGTTAAAATGGTGTCTACCAGCCTCTTTCTGACTTGGACAGGTTCAAACTTTAGCTGTTCTTAGGATTATATTTTAGCCTGCCGAATTTACTAATCAGTAGCTGAAGCTGGTGCCCAACCATCTCTTCCTCCCTCATTTTTGGGAAGTGGAGTTTCCAATTCCAGCCGAGGAATAGCTCCTGAGATGGCTTGTGCTGCCAGTGGAGGATGGGCACCAGCCTCTGGGGTGTGGAGTGCTCTACTTACAGATCTTCTCTGCAGAAGGGCAGTCTCCTCCTTCCATTCAAGGATGTGGCAGGATGCACTTCTTGTCTCCTGGAGCCCCCAGACAGGTGCTTTAGACAGCTCTGGGTGATTACTAACTGCCCTGTAGCATGAGCTGACTCTAGGAGCTTCCTACTCTGCCGCCATCTTGCTGGTTATTATGCATTTATTTTATATAGATAAAGTCCCAAAGCAGTTTAATATTAATTTGCTATAAACTGGAGAAAGTATCTGTGAATATTTTATCATAGTTTTTCTACCAGAAATCAGCCTGCCATTAGCTTATATATTGCTATGCTTTTAGAAACATGAATTAATCTATATTTATGGGAAGCGGATGTGGCCTAAGTGATTGGGCTCCCATCTACCATATAGGAGGTCCAGGGTTCAACTCCTGGGGCCTCCTGGTGAAAAGCAATCTGGCCCATGTGGCGAGCTGGGCCACGCAGAGTGCTGTCCCATGCAGGAATGCTGTCCTGCACAGGAGTGCTGGCCCACACGGAGAGCTGGCGCAGCAAGATGACGCAACAAAAAGAGACACAGAAAAGAGGCAATAGGAGATGCAGCAGACCAGGGAGCTGAGGTGGCGCAAGAGATTCAGTGCCTCTCTTCACTTCAGAAGGTCCCGGGATTGGTACCCGGTGCCGCCTAAAGAGAAGACAAGCAGACACAGACGAACACACAGACAGCAGACAGCAAGAGCAAACAAGGAGGGGAAGGGGGGAATAAGTAAATAAATCTTTTTTTAAAACCATAACTTAAGATATGACCCCACCTCATGCATGGTGGGTCTTAGTTCTCTTACTCAAGTCTGTATTTATGCACTATTATTTATAAAACCTTTCATATTGATTTGATTTTCTTTTAAAAGAATCTTAATGCCAAGAAGCTTACATCTATTTATTTTAGAAAGTGTCAGGAACTGTGAAGGATCTGAGACTTTACCCTACTTGCAAGCTAATACATTAGGCTGCCACAATTTCACAGGTGCTGGCAGAAGACACAAGACCCCTGGATTAGAGACAAAGGCCCAGCAAGTATTCGAGCATCATGTTTGTGCCAGTTCCCCTTACCCACAAAGTCTCACAGCGGCAAGGCACAGGGGTCTGAGTAGGTGCTGCATGTGCAGTGCATCTGCAGTACAACTGAGGAACCTGGAGCTTAGGGTCCCAATTCTTTATAATGGTCAGTAAGCCTGCCTGAGTTTTTCACCCCAGAGAAGACATTATCTTATGATACTGAACAATAACAAATCTGCTTTTTGTTCCAGACCCACACAGAATTTTCTCAAGGAAGGAAAGAAAGAAGGGAGGGAGGCAGGGTGGAAGGGAGACAAATATTACAGCAATTGAAAGTTTCCCATATACATTCCAAAAGGGTAAACAGTACCTCTAGAGGTAACTGCTGTCTAGATGGAAGTTGTTCATATACCTAGGATAACATTGATGTGAGACCAGAGAGCACAGCTCTGTTGATGTATTCGAATGGCAAGATAACTTGTAAAAAATATGTAAATTATTTGAGAAATGACTTCTGGAGTTTGCTTCATTCTCACTTCCATGAGCAAGTTCAGACTAAATTATATTACCTCTAATATACTCAGTAAAAAGCACCACCCCACCTCCCATCTCTGGCTTTTACAAGCAATAGGGATACAATTGTTCTAAAAGTTTTTGAGGCCCCAACATGATTCTAGAATATAGGTACGTGTGATGGTTTGAAGCTGTATGTACCCCCAGAAAAGTATGTTCTTAAAGTTAATCCGTTCCTGTGGGTGTGGACCCACTGTAAGATCTTTTGGTGAGTAGGATTCTAACTTAAGATATGACCCCACCTCATGCAGGGTGGGTCTTCATTCTCTTACTCGAGTCCATTAAAAGAGAATGAAATTCAGAGGAAGAGAGAGAAAGCCACGGAAGCAAGAAACTGAAAGGATGAAACCCAGAAGAGAAGGGAGAGACCAGCAGACACTGCCGTGTGCCTTGACATGTGACAGAGGAGTCCAGGATCACCAGCAGTCAGTCTTCAGGGAGAAAGTATCACCTGTAAATGTCTTGATTTGGACATTTTTCTCGTCCTCGTAACTGTAAGCCTGTAAACTAATAAATTCCCACTGTTAAAAGCCAATCTATTTTATGGTATCTGCTTGGAGCTTGTAGCAACCTAGAACAGCAAGACTGGACATATTTTGGAGTATGATGGAAATAAGATGAATGAGGTCTATTTAGGAGGAAAAATGAGTAGAGGATAAAGGAACCTTATTGTTGGCAACAAAATATTCTATATTTGGGTGGGAAAGCAGCAGCCATGGCATCCACAGAGGTTGTGAGTTCTGTCCTGGCCGCACTTACTGCCATGGAGTTGGCCAAGGTGGAATTTCTGGCTGAGAAGGAGCTGGTCACCATCACCCCTAACTTCATCCTGTACAAGAGCTACCTTATTGGGGCTGGGGATCTAGGGCCAAAAGGTTTACCAGTGGAAGTGCTTCTTTTTTTGGCAATTAACCAGAAACAAAGACAGAAGTGTTAGTTGATACCTCCTGAGTGGATGGATGTAGAGAAGTTGGAGGAGAATCAGGACCATGAACGAAAGGAAGAAATGTTTACCCCAATGCCTAGCCCTTACTACATGGAACTGACCAAACTCCTGCTAAATCGTGCTTCAGACAGACATTTTGAAAGCAAATGAGATCCCAACCCTGGTCAAGGATGTGTGGGACACTCGCATAGCTCGACTCCAGGTCTCTGCCGACAGCTTTGTGAGGCAACAGGAAGCACATGCCAAGCTGGACAGCTGGATGGAGATGAACACCAGTGGAGCTTCCTCACACAAGCACTCGGTCACATGTACAAGCTCCACACAAACCTCCAGCCCTCTAAAAGTACCCAGTCTTAGGACTTCTAGAGAAGGACCTTGACTTTGTAAAGGTTTCCCTTCTGGTTGTAGGAGACATGCTGGGTGGTTTGTGAGTGCTTCAGGAAGTAATAGAGGAACTCACAGTTCTGATGGTCTAGAAATATTTTTAAATATCAAAAATACATGTCATGCAAGGAATGGATTCATAAGACTGTTGGAGAAGCAAGAGGTTTGCAGTTTGTCCTCAAAACTCAGTTCCCTGGAACATTCTTTGATTCCACATCTATTTCTAGAAGCCAGCTTTCTTTGGGGGCGGGGGGTAAAGACTTTGGCAAAACAACTTATTCTCCCTAGCAGAGCCTCAGGTCTCCTGCACAAGAACTGTCATGTGTGGATGAGTGTATGCGGACTGTTAGGAGTTGCTTTTAAAAGGTACAGCAGGAATGGAAATGTGGCTTAGGGCTTTTTTTCCTTCTTGGGCTAAATTTAGACTCTTCCGCAGAGGTTGCTCCCACAGGCTGGCAGATGGAGCACCTAGCGATGCTGACCAGTATTTTATAATCTAAGTTTTGACAGGCAATAAAAATCAACCCAAATCTGACTGCTGGATTTTTGTCCTGCATAACTATCAAGTAAAAGCAAACCATGTGGTTATGATGACTTGATAAAGCCGAACTGAGAGGTGTGTAGCAGTCAATTATAAACTTCAAACCAATGTTCTGGGTGCCTCTTGTTCTTTGACTACTTCTGGTTATGATTTAACAAGTTGCTTTGCAAGAGGAAATGTCAGGGGGAAATTAATCCAGTATATCAAGTATGTGAGTGAAAATTAAGACAATGCTAGGAAGGAAAGTTGGAACTGTAACTGCTCTTGATGAATTTAGGGGAAGGACTTTGTCGTAGATAGCAGTGGTTCAAATGTGGATAATAGGGACACTTAATCAGTTAGAATCTTAGTATTTTGGCAGTGCTAGGCTCCTTCGAGGAATAGCATTACTTTGAGACTGAAAGTGACTGTCCAGGGTCCCACAGTGAGTAGAAAGTTCTGTGGTCAGCTGGCTTTTGACTGAGCACCCAGTCAGGAGCAGTAAGTAGCATGTTTTCTTGAGGACTTTGGGAAGACTGGATGTGAGCTACAGAGTGGCCTGAAGCTCTGTCATTTGTCCTTTAGTGTTTAAAGGCCAAACTTCAAATTATTTGAGCGCTTTTCTCTTTCAAATTGCTTCCCAGAGGTACCTCGGCTGGAGCTGCTGGTTATTGTTTGAGCACCTGAGAGTTGGGGACCAGAGTTGGGGGACCAGCAGACTTGCCTCAGGAACGGAAGGCGCTTTCGCAAGAGCTGCTTTCGTTTTGCCCTGGCTTGGAGTCTGCTAGTTTCCATCTGGGAGTTCTTTGGAATGGGGCTACATGTAATTGTGGGGAGTCTGGGGTCCTGTCTCAGATCTTGTCCCTCAATACTCTGCTCTCAGAACCTGGATGAGCCACAGTTGAATCTGACTTCCTGTAGGACCTGTGAAGCAAGAGTGGTTCTGAGTTTTTTTTGCCCACATTTTATTATGACATAAAAAAGATTCTCTTCTTTACATGATTTAGGAAGATTTTATTTTTTGGATGTTCTCAGAAATTACAGCAATATATTCGTAATTACCTAATTACTACATTCAACAAATAATATTACAATACAATTAATTCAAACAAGTACACTTAGAACAGGTTTAATTTCACAGCATCTAAATTGCTCCCCACACCCCCACACCCCCGCCCCCAGTGCCCAAGACGCTTCCTCCTCCCTCCCAGGTCCTGGTTTCTGTTTTAGCAGCTAAGCACAGGGCACATACACGGGAACGTGGCCAGATTACATTGTCTTCAGGCCAAGGCATAGTGGAGTTCTGTGTTAACAGCTGGGGATCACAATGTTAAGGACCGGCTATTGCAAGCAACGCGAGTCCATAGCTTGGCATAAGGAGCCCAGAAACGGTGCCTGCTAGCTGGCTCTCTGCTTCTAGAGGAACAGAATTGGCTCGTGCAGACCATCGCCATCTTGCGGCGGATCCTCGCGTGTTTTCTGCACTTTAAAACACGTAACTCGGAGGGAAAGGGGTATCTGGTGTGAAATTCAGCTATTTGGGGGGTATATTATTTGAAATTCACCTTAATTTTTGGCATTTGGCAGCATTGTGAGTTAATTGAGGAAAATATCATCCCACCTACAACCTTAAGATTTCCTGTATTATAATTCTTTGCTACTGAATGTATGGTTTCTTTTAACAACATTTCATTAATGATATGTTAGAATGTTAATGCCAATGAAGTGTTTTATTTCTTTTAAGATAGAAATGTTGAAAATCATATATTGGTCGACTGTCAGAGACAATAATTAGAAGCATGATCTTTTCATTGTTAGTTTGGCCAATTACCTGAAACAAAAACAACTGGTTTTCAAATGACCAAGTTGTATAGCACCAAGTTTTGGAGAAAGCTTTGCTTTGAGTAATATGATTAAATGCGGAACCATGTGACTTAGCTTTAGAAGGTTCACTCACAAGTCTAGCTGAGTTCCCCATTAGAGGACTGATGACAGCTGTCTCTCCAGAAGTCTAAGAAGACACTTCTAGCCATGAAAGACTGAGGCCTTCATGGAAATACTGACACAAAGTTTGCATGGTCATTTCTAGAACAAATGTGGTATACTTCTGAACTTAGTTTGTCTTTTAAACTCATTGTGGTCAACAATAAAAGGCTTCAGAGGATTGGGGAGGGGGGCGGATTCCATATCCAATGGATATAGAATTGAATATATACCAGCTGAATACAAGAGACCCTTGGCACAGATATTAGAGCATCTAAATCAATATGGCAGAGCAGTACCAGAGTAGACCTCTCCTAGCACCGGTCGTGATGGTACCTTTACTGAGCCTTAGCCAGGCGATGCATACAGAAGACATCACCTTAGCAAACCAAGGTAAAAGAGGAGGCAAATAACAAATGCCATAGAGCATCACAGGTGAGACAATTCCAGCAGGAATATCAAGCAGGAGACAAGTGTGCAGAGTGGTGATGGTCGAGCTTTTAAATTGCTACTGTAACTCTATTTTGCTCCCAGATTGCAGTGGCCAGACTTGGTTTACTTATAGAAAAATGCCCTCATTGCTGATTACAGAGAACTTTAAGGACAAACCTAGAATTAACCTTGTATCATTCTCTTTTTACCCCAAGCAAACACAACCAATTCACAGATTTGGAAACATACAACTTTTAGTTGTAATACCATTTTTTAAATGAATGTGATCATTTATGTCAGCTTGTATTAGAAATCTCTAATACAAAAACAGCTGTGTTCATAAAATTAAAATTCTATCTGTGGCTCCCTCCTCTGTTCACTTTCTTTAAATGCAGTTTTCCTTCTGCCTTTTGAATAATTCACCCTGTCAGTATTATTTTATTCCAGAATTTTCAAGGGATTTTTATACAGTCCCGTGTCTATTGACTAGCCTTTTTCTTTTTTGCTAATTTAAGCAGCTACAATGCTAGAGAGTACAAAATCTATTACAAAAGTTGTTTAAATTCGTTTCATTAAAACCCCCAACATTTATTTTAATCATAGGATAGCTTTCAAACCTATAATAGTTTTAGTTTAAACTGGAAAATTGGCCTGTAAATTCAGATGTTATTTTTCCAGACTGACTGTATTACATGCCTTGCACGTAGCTCCATATATTTTGTAGAATGAATTACACCACCAAATATAGGTCAAAAGTTGCTCATCGTAACGTTTAAGGCAATAAGCAAGCATAAACCTGTCAGAGACTACTGAATTGAGTGTGCTGCTATTACCATGGTCTCAGGGATATAGCTTGACATCTTGCCACAAGTAAGTTCCACTTGTGCAGGAACTGTTTTGCTCACAGCTGGTCCTCCATCACTAAGAATAATGATGAGCACATAGCCATTGCTCAATAAATGTTTTTGCTGAACGAATGAATAAGAGCTTTAGACCATCCACTAGATTCCCACTGCCTTCAGGGTAAAGGAGACCACTAATTCCTGTCCTGTGAAGCAGGACTGCTTTACTCCAGGATTGTTCTTAGACATTCCAGAAACATATCTATAATCTCTTGCTTGACTGCCACGATACACAAATCACTGCATTGTGTGTAGGTTTTACCAGATTAGTTTTCTAAGACAAACACATTTCCAAACTCTTCCAGGACATTTCTTTGACTTCAATATATAAGTCAGGGAAAATGAAGTAATGTTGAGTTAACAAATAATCCTAAAATCTTAGTGGCCTATAAAAACTGAGGTTATTTTTTTCTTGCTCACCAACAGGGCAGATATGTTCATAATAGTCACTCTCACCCCAGCAGCACCCAGGCTGAGGGAGCAGAAACTATCTGGAGCAAAGCAGTCACAATAGTAGAGGAAAAAAAAGTATATCAAAGCAAATGTTGACTCCTAAAGCTTCTGCCTGGAAGTCCCACACAATTTTTCTGCTGAAATTTTTTTTAGCCAGATATATACCCAAAATAATTGAAAACGGGGGCTCGAGCAGATACTTATACACCAATGTTCATAGCAGCATTGTTCACAATAGTTAAAAGGTGGAAGCAACCAATGCCCATCAACAGATGAATAGATAAACAAATTGTGATACATACATACAATGGGATATTATTCAATCATAAAAAAAAATGAAGTTCTGATCCATGTTGCAACATGGATGAACTTTGAAGACATCAGGTTAAGTGAAATAAGACAGATGCAAAAGAACAAATATTGTATGATTCCATTTATATGACATACCTGGAAGAAGCAAATTCATAGAGACAGGAAGTAGATTACAGGTTACCAGGGGCTGGAGGAAAGGGGGCTAATGGGGAGTTATTGCTTAATGGATATAGAATTTCTGTTTGCAGTGATGATAAATGGATAGTGATGATGGTAGTACAATATTGTGAATGTAATTAATATCACTGAATTATATGCATGAAAGTGGTTAAAATGGGAAATTTTGTTTTGTATATATGTTACCACAATACAATTTTTTTAAATTAATAAAAATAGCCTTTTAAGAATTTATTATCCAAAGCAGGTCATATGGTCACACCTGAGATCAATAGGAAAAGAATGCACAATTCTCCTGTAAGGAGGGGATGCATACATTGATGAGCAGCAATATGTTTACATTCAGTACATACAAATAGAACATATAATGTAAATAACCACCTAGGTCCAAACTCCAGGTTATCCTCACAAAGTCTAGGAAGAAAAGAACAAAATACCATTTTATTTTTTACCTTGGTAATTGGAGAAATATAGGTTAAAAGTTATAGAGTTCCTTCCAAACCATATACACAAAAGATTTTAAATCTCATAATGAAAGGCAAAGACCAGTTAAAAAGAAAGAATCAAAAATGTGCTGCTTGAGAGACAGACCTAAAGTAAAGTAAGACAAAAAAGGTAAAAATAAAGGGATGGGCAATTTAAATGGTAAACACAAACAAAAAGAAAGGGAAAATATCAATTCAAGTAGAGTTTAAAACAGGGACTCTTAACCAGGGGTCCATGGAGGGGTCTGTGGAAGGATTTCAGGGGTTCTGTGAGCTTGAAATGAAAAAAATCAACTAAATTAGATGTCCAACATGATATGTGCTTTGTCTTGTCAAATACTACACCTCAGTTTAATGTTCTTATTCAAGATAAACGACAGTCTACACATTGACATGTCTTTAAAAGATAAAATTTAACTTTAACTTTCCTATAATTTTTGATGTATTGGATTATTATTTAATATGTCAAGAAAGAAGCACATATGTATAGCATTATATCATTTTTTTTATTTTAGTAACTTTATTTCAATATATGTAACTTATTTTCTTTGTAATTTTATTTTATGCATTTAAAAACATTATTCTTGTGGGAATGTGTTGCTGCAGGTATGATATATTTACTAAATAATACACAGTATAGTGTGGACTTAATATGATTTTTATTTTGATATAGTGTGCTCTGAGTACCGTGGATAACTGCCTGCAAAAATGTTGGTAAGGATGGCGGAGATGGTTTTATGACACTGGGAAAACCTGAATTTCTAAATGTTTGTCAAAAATGACCATTTGAACAGATGTTGAACCATGTTAGGTTATTAGGTATTGAAATTAAGGGAAAGTTGTAAAACATAATTTGAATAATCCTAAAATTTAATTTAAAGACATGCTGATTTTGAGTGTCACAAAACTATCTGCCACTACATTCTTAGAAGGGGTCCATGGGTTTTCACCTGACTGGCAAAGGGATACGTGGGGAAAAAAAGATTAAGAACCCCTGGTTTAAAGCAAAAAGAATTAAGTGTTAAAAAAAAAAAAAAAGGTAATTTTATAGCAAAAAGAGTAACAATTCACAATGAAGAGAGAGTAGTCATTAGCTAATACTTATCAAATAAAAGTGTTTCAAAATGTACCATCCTCCACAGGACAGGAGCTGTGACCTCAGGCCTGTGAGAATCAAGGGAGTAGAACTAAACCTACAAATCCATTATAAAAAAATAAAAAAAGGAAAGTCTGCCCACAGTACTAGGAAGCTGTGAATTGGACTGTTGGCTCCTCAGAAACTTGGAAGAAGAAAATTTCTCCCCAGAAAAATAAAAATCCTGAGTCTGTTATACCTTCAAGTGAAACATATGAATATACAGGATCTACTTAAAACCAGAAACAAAAGCTAAGAAAAATAGTATTAAAACTAGACCAGGTAAATAAATTGTGGTATCTTTGTGCATTGGAATGCTATACAGCAATGAGAATAATGATCAACAACAACACACAAAAATATGGATGAACCTCACAATATAATGTTGAGTAAAAGAAGCCAGTCACAGAAAACTGTATAAAGTTTAAAAACAGGCAAACCTAATCCATGTTGTGAAAAGGCAGGATGGTGATTGCTCTTGTGTGGGGCAGGGGTAGTATTGACTAGAAGGAGCTCCAGGCTGGCTTCTGAGGTCCTGGTAATGTTCTGTTGCTTGATCTGGGTGCAAGTTATAGAGGTATGTTCACTTGGTGAAAATGTATCAGCTATATACTTATACTTTTCTCTGTGTACGTTACATTTTACACTCTAATAAATTTGTGTATTTTATACTTCAATAAAAAGAAAGGAAAAAATACTGGTTCTTATGCATTGAAAGTCTAAGATTCCCAAACCCATTACATGGAGACACTCAGTTCCCAGAAAAGGAACACAAGAACAACCTGTTGCTCCAGCACAGCTAACTTTATTAAGGTTACTACAGTGAGGAAGGAGTGTCTAAGAAGAGGACGGTAAAGAGAGGACCCATATTTCCTATGACTCTTCCATCTTGATGGGCTTGAAAAGATTTTTTTAAACACAATTTGAACTTTGTTTTTGTGCAGCAAAAGATTCTAGGACTGTACTTTTTTATAAATAGTGAGCTGTTTCTAGCTTATCTTTGTCTTTCTTAATTTTATGAAGAGAGTAAGATAAGTTCAGTTACTAGGATCTCTTTCAGTTATCTCATGATGATATTCCTCTAGTTCAGAAAATCTTCGAATTAAAGTACAAATTATTCTTGCAATAAAAATTTTTGTCGATTGTTATTTTTTTCTTCCTACTCTTCCTGAAGAGTGTGGAAACAACTCAAGAATTTATTTCACTCAAAATTTTAATATAGTGTAAATAAAATTCTATCTTGTTTATACCACTATTATTTTGAGTCTCTATTACATACAGCCAACCCTAACTATTACAGAAAATCCAATAATAGTTATGCAAACATTATGGATAAAATTATAAACTTTATTGAAAGACATTGCATTAGACCTAAATGGTATCTTACTATACATTTTTTTCCTGCAGTTTGCTTTTTTCACTCAGTATTAAGATTTTTACATTTTCTATTGATGTGCATATCTGGAGCTGTGCCCAGGTGGGCACAAGAAGACAAGCACAGGGAAGCGGGAGTGGCTCAGTCGATAGAGCCCCCGTTTACCATATGGGAGGCCCCGGGTTCGTTTCCCGGGGCCTCCTTGTGAGGGCAAGCTGGCCCGCGCGGCGCGAGGGGCTGATGCAGCGGGAACCCCCAGCAAGGGGAAGATAAGCAGACATGGAGAAGACACACAGCAAATGGACACAGCAAGCACAAGCAGCAAGGAGGGGATAAATAAATAAATAAATCTTTTAAAAAAAGAAGACAAGCACAGTGATGTTCTCTGTAGCATTGTTTGTAATAAAATTAAATCAGGGACAATTTGAATGCCCATATACAAATTAAAAGATTCAATTATTATAAAAAAGTCAATTCTCTGCAAATTGCTCTATAAATATAATAAAATTCCAATTCCAATTCCAAGAAGAATTTTTAGTGAAGTTTCACAAGCATATTCTAAAATTTGCAGAGAAATACAAGGGGCCAAGAATAGCCAACACAATTTTTAAAAACCAAAAGAACAAGTTGGGGGGGGGACTCTTAAATATATATTTGCTCTTCCAAATATAAAGGCCATAACAGTTTGAAGTTATTTTATGAATCCCAAAAAGAAAAAGACTGTTGTTGAACTAATCCATTACTGTGTGTGTGAGACCCTTTTGATGGGACTATGTCAGTGAGGCGTTACTCAGGTTAAGTCTCCACCCTTTCGCTGGGTCTTATAGAGACACACAAAGAAAGGAAGCTGCCATCACATGATCCTGTCATGTGAGAGAGGACTTGAAGATCACTAGCAGCCAAAGCTTAAGCACAAAGCCCCCAAGAGGCTGGGCCCACAGAGCAGCTCAAGGCTGAAGAGACAAGCCACATGCCTGATCACCCGCAGCTGAATTCAGAAGAAAGCCGGCCAGCCAAGACTGAGAGAGGAGGCCCAGAGAGATTTTTTTTTTTTTTTTTTAGGATTTATTTATTTCCCCCTCCCTGCCCCCATTGTTTTTTGGGCGCACTGTCTGCTCTCTGTGTGTTCTTCTGTGTCTGCCCATCCCCTCTCCAGGAGGCACCAGGAACGGATCCTGGGACCTTCTGGAGTGGAGATGGGCTGCTCAATCTCTTGCACCACCTCAGCTCCCTGATTTGCTGTGTCTCTTACTGTCTCTCTTCTGTGTCGTGGGCCAGTTCGCTGTGCGGGCCAGCTTGCTTTTCACCAAGAGGCATCGGGGATCGAACCCTGGACCTCCTATATGGTAGACGGGAACCCAATAACTTGAGCCACATCCGCTTCCCCATTTAAACACTATGTCTGGTTGCCCACAACTGGGTTCTGGGAGATGGTGAGCTTGGAGGGAAAGGCAGGTGCTTCAGCAGAGATCAGCCACCATCTTGCTTTACCACATGGCAGGATCCCAGGATTACCAGCAGCTGACTTTGGTGAGAAAGTATCTTTGCTGATGCCTTGATTTGGACATTTCACAGTCTCAGAACTGTAAGCTTTTACCTTATAAATTTCCCATTATAAAAGCCAATTCATTTCTGGTACTTTGCATAAGCAGCCCTGTGGCAAATAAGACAAAGACTTATTATAAAACTCTATTAAATAAGACTGTGAAATTGACACAGGAAGGGACCAGAGAAATCAGAAGTAGAACCACACATATATGAAAACATGATATTATCAGAAGTGGCATTGGAGATCTGTGATTGAAGGATGGTCTATCAGGTGCTGGGATAACTTGTAATATCCAAATTTTAATTGGTATTCCAAAAGGATTATCCAAGGTATTTTTTCTTAAAGAATACACGCACACACACATGTACACCAAAGTATAATGGAAAATATTTATAAATTTATATTAAAATTTACAACTTTACAATAAAAGATAACATAAATAAAAATTAATAGACAAACCTCAAATTGAAAGTATATATTTGTAATGTATATAAACAACAAATGATTTTGGTATACAAAGTATATAAAAAGTCTACTTTCAAAAGTCAAAAAAGGCATATTTTTCTAGGAGAAAAGATAAAAAATGAGAGACTGGAGGCAAAGGAACTGGTCCCACTACTGGGGAAAAAAAAGGTAAATTTCTGTTTTCTGCTTGCCATAGCATTCAGGAGATCTACAAACATGGCTGTGAAGCAGTATGATTTATTTTTTAACAAATATACTGGGACTTACATATCTTGTGTTTTTTGTCCACTTCAGATGGCAACAGTTGTCTAGTTTCATATAAGAAAAAATCTTGGATAGATATATGTAATCCCATCAGTTGTGTTCAAAACACTTTGAAAACTGTTTGGAACTGCCTTCAAAAACTGTACTACATTGTTTTAATATTCTCAATAATAGCAAAGTTTCATCTTTTGATAGTGGATTTAATTTGGAGGAACAGTCACACATTACTCAGAATCAAGTCAGATTAACAAAAGTGTGATTAAGCTCAATAAAGCTATTCGTTATTAGAATCTGATATTACCGAAAAATAAAAAAAATAAAATAAAAAAACAGGATAAAGCAGGGACGTAGCTACTGAAATGGCAATAACACAGAACTGAAATAGGATCCAGGGACTCTCGTCCCAAGTTCAGCCACTCATAGAAAGAATGGAACTTTGGTCAAGTCACATTACACTTCTAGACCTAAATTTCCTTCCAGTCATAAAATTCTCCTTATCAGTTCAGTTATCTAGTTGTCACTTTGGAAGAAACAGAACCTGATACCCAAACATAAAATTCGGGTAAAGTAAGGTTTTTCAATGTAGGGGAAGGAAACATCTGGAACCTCCCTAGAAGTGGAGAGTTGAACCAGTCAGGGCACAGTGCCTCAAGGCTCTAAGGGCCGACTCCACAGTTGTATCCTACAAGCGCTCTGGCTACCAAGATTGCTAGACAATTTAAACAGCAATGCCTGACACAACTGACAAAAAAAAATTATAGCCCAACCTCACAAGGGCCTGACGTAGAAAGTTTAATGACAGCGATCTATTTCACAGCCTCTATTTGCCAGAAGACTGCACGCCTGTGTGCATTCAAGTCACATGACAGTAATAAAACTTAATTTTTAAAAAGAACATTTATATTCATTCATTTATCAATGTAGCAGGCCCGGTGCTAGGTTTTGGGAATTCCGTGTTAAAAATGACAGGGATCACGGAGGGGAGGGCTGTTTTGCTTTGTTTCTCTCATTACGCTCGGATCCTGGCGAGATTTTTCTGTACATCGTGGGGTGGGGCAGAGTACAAAGGGTCATGAGAAAGGTTCCCACGCGGCCTCGCGTCGGGGAGCCATGCAGGGAGCGGAAGGTCCTCCGCCAGCCAGCGCCTGCGGCGGGCGGGGCCGAGGAGCTGCTGGCCGGTTCAGGCCGGGCAGGGGCGGGCTCAGGCCGGGCAGGGGCGGGCCGAGGGCGGAGCCTGCTCTGACCACCCCCTCCCCGCGGGCCTGGGCCTGCACGGTTCGCCGCTAGGGCCGCGGAGTCGCTCCATGGCGGCGGTATCCTGACGGGAAGCTGGGGTGGTATGCGGCTGACGCGGAAGCGGCTCTGCTCGATTCTCATCGCCCTGTACTGCCTCTTCTCCCTTTACGCTGCCTACCACGTCTTCTTCGGGCGCCGCCGCCGGACAACGGCCGCGTCCCCGCGGGGCTTCAGAAAGGGGGCGGCCCCCGCGCGGGAAAGGCGCGGCCGAGGTAGGACGCAGGCCGCGAACTCCCGCCCCTGCTGCGCGCTGGCCCCGAGCTGAGGGGCGGCGGGGGCCGGAAGGAAGCCATCCACGCAGCTGCCGACCCGGTTCTCGGGTCCGGGATTGCCCGTGGGCACCCGCCTGTGCTTTCCTCCTCCATTTAGCCAGCCCCGGGCTCGGGATTGGGGGGCGTGCGTCTTCCTCATCCTCGCTGGCATCTCGCTCGCCACCCCCAAGGCTGACAGGCGCGCACACCTTTAAAGCATGTATTAAATAACCAAGAAGCTGCCCCCAAGTGCGACAGAGATTCGCGGGAATGCTGCAGGAAGGCCGAAATCGCCGCTGGGTTTAAAAGATCTCTTTTTCCATATTGAAACAAAGAAGATTCTTTAATCAGGCAGTGATTTAGAGGGCCAGGGGATTTTTCTCTAAGTTCCGTCTCCTGTTCTGTATGTCCTGTATTTTGATTTATGATGTCAGTATCGGACTCAGCTTTCTCTCTCCCTTATTTTAGAATTTTGCACAATAGTCTCTAAAACTGGTAGGCACATTACATTCTGAAGTCAAGTTTTTCTGCACGGGTCACGTACTGTATATACAATAGATAAAGAATTGCAAAGTTAAACATGTAGCTTGATACATTTTATCCAGTTATTTTTAAAGGTTGTTCTGGGTGAGATCATTTTTCTGTCTTATGTAAACATTTTATTTCTAAGATCTTTCAGGGTAGAGGTTCAATAAAAATTAAGTTGCTGATTTCCTTTTTCTTTCATTGTATTTGTTTAACCAAATCAAATTCAGTTTATAACTTTGAAAAATTAAAGTTGAAATAAAATTAGAACTCCCTAATATCTAATTGAAATGACTTGACTTTACAACTGCAGTTATACCTAACTGATACTGATACTACTCTTTTTAAAACAGAACAGGCTACCTTGGGGAGTGAAGAATGGAACCCTTGGGAAGGAGATGAAAAAAATGAGCAGCAACACAGATTTAAAACTAGCCTTCAAATATTAAATAAATCCACAAAAGGAAAAACAGACCTCAATGTACAAATCTGGGGCAAAGCTGCCATTGGTAAGTTAATGTGTAGAGGTAAGTCAATTTAAAAAGCATCATAAAATGTACTTTATTAATTTTAAATTCATTTTAATTAATATAGCTTATTTCATCCTTTGTTAATTAAGGCATCATGATGCATTGTTTCACTTTTTGTCAATATTACATTTCTCCTTTCTGTTAGACACCATCTTTGCAAACATGCACATACATTTCATTGTTGATTTTCAGAAGAGCAAGGCTATATTTGCAGATAAAAAGAGTGACTTGTGTAGCATCATTAAAGTACTTACGTCAACTGAATTTTCATCAATCTGTGTATCTATTGGAAACTTGTTATACATGTATGAGATGTGGTCTCTGGTGGCCAAAAAATTTGGGAAACACTGAACTGAAAAAAGGTTAAACAGGGTTTGTTTGTTTTTTTACTTCAGGCCTTTCTCAGAGACTTTAATATGGTAATGTTTATTGTGAGTGTCCAAGAAGGGGGTTATAGTATGTAGTTAGTTAAACTTGATTGCCCCCAGAAGCATTTTTGCTCTGAGTATCATGAGAGCCTAGTGCTCCAGACTTTATGTTACACTGGATTAGAGAATGGGGCACTCAGTGGAGGCTATAAGCATCAGAAAGAATTTAGTGAATTAGGAGGGGCTTTATTTGGCCTTTAAACATGAGTTGGATATATTTATAATAAGGAATATGGATGGAAAGAAACAGGTATAGGAAAGTGAACAGAGCATCATGCCTGGCCCATGATGTTTCATAAATGCATACACACTTGCATGCAAAGTAACTTGAAAATTACTACTGACCTCTAAACTTCAAGTGCCCAGACCCAGATCTCCAATCATAAAGTTCTATCAATTATTTTTTCTTTATAAAGTATCTAATATTGATTTCTTCCTTTAAATCCTCATTTGTTTTTTTAAAATTAGAATGGCATCTTACCAAATTTTCATTATTCCGGACTTCACTCTGTTCAATTCAGTAAGCACAAGCGACCAGATGAATTTTATCAAAAACAGCATTCATCACCCTATTCCCCCAGTCACAGGATCAAATTCAATCTTTTCATCCACAACATTTCTTTTTCAGCCTAATCTCCAACTCTTTCCCTATATAACCTCTTGTTCTAGGCACAGTCATATATGCACAGTTCATTACTTTTAGCCTTTGCTCATGTTATCCTCCTCACCACAGTGTCTTCTTTCCATATATGGATCCTGTCCACTTTTTTTTTAAACTGGATTTTTTCAGTTTTTATTTTTATTAGATAAGTTAGTTTACAAAACAATCATGCATACCATACAGGATTCCATACATTGCCCCACCACCAACACCTTACATTGTGACACATTTGTTACAAATGATGAAGGAACATTGTCATACTATTATCTATAGTCCATAGTTTTATTTGGTGTGTTTTTCCCACAAACTATCCTGTTGCTACCACCGTGTATTAGTATTGTAAATTTGTTATCATTCGTGAGAAAGTGTTCTCATATTTGTCCTGTTAACCACAGTCTATCATCCACCACAGGGTACACTGTGTTATATGGTCCCCTGCCTTGTACATTCCATCCAAAGTGTACCCTCAGTGGCTCTCAGTTTCATTACAGAGTTGTGCTGTCATCACCTCTGTCAATTTTAGACCGTTTTCAATACTCCAAAAGAAAAGATCTCATATCCCCTTAAACCCCCTCGTTGTTAACCCTTAGCATTAATGAAGTATCTTCTTTGCCATTGCTTCAAAAATATTGCAATATTACTGCTAACTATAGTCTATAAGATACATTGGTTGTGTTTTTCCCCATGTATCACCATGATCTTAATACCTTGTAGTAGAGGAACATGCTTATATTTGTACTACTAACCACCATCTTTATCCACCACAGAAATCAGTATGTTGTACAGTCCCTAGATTATCCTCTAGCTTTCTTTCAATTGACATTAACCTCTCTAGACTATCCCTTTCAGCCACAATCACATTTATAAGTCAACTGTATTAAACTCAATATGTTTTACCATCAACTCTATCCATTTCCAGACATTTACAATCAACCTTATTAAACATTCTACATACATTCAGCATCAGCTCCCCCTTCTCAACCCACATTCTATCTTTTGGTAACCTGTATTCTGTAGTTTAATTCCATGAGTTTACTCACTGTATTTAGTTCATATTCGTGAGACCATTCAATGTTTGTCTTTTTGTGCCTGGCTTATTTCGGTCAACATAATGTCCTCAAAGTTCATCCATGTTGTCATACACTGGATCCTATCAGCTTTTAAGGAGTCACCTTTGGGTCCACCTTTCTTATGTAACTCAGATGTCTCTCTCAAAGCCCTCTGAATTTCCATCATACTTAATCTGTACTATTGAGTTACCATTTGAATTGCTTCATATTATATGTTCCCAATAGCAACTCCTACACAGCCTTCCATAAGCAGAATGCAATAATTTATATAAAGGCCTAGCACCATCTTCCATAATGTAGATGCTCAATAAATATTAGAACCCTTCCCTCAAAATTATAAATTCTCAATAGAGAGGGAATTTGCATAGAACTTCTCTTTTTTGACAGTAAAGAAATATACTTTTTAAGATCAGTAATTCATATTTAGACTAAGTTAAACAAAAATTTTAAAGTTTGGATAGAGGGATTATACATTAATAAAGGGTCTTGGAAGCCAGACAGAAAATTTTGAAAGTTTTTGAGCACAAAAGTGACTAAATTAGAATTTCATATCTGAAAAAGAGCTCAAAGAACATTTTAATTCAAACTACCTTTTGATAGTTCAGGAAGTTAAGAAGTAGCTAATCTAATTGACTTGCTAAAGGTAAATGAACTGGACTGAAACCTAGTCCTTTTGATCCCCAGTTTTCTGTTTCTTTGTGTTGTCACTTTCCTTTTTACCCAATCAATGTTTTGTTTGAGAATTAATATGATAGCTATATAGGATAGGTGGTTTTAGAAAAAGATAGGCCAGCTTTAGGTTGGAACACATTTTGTAATGTGTATCGAGAATCAAAAAGTTCATAACCCTTAACCCAGTAATCCTATTCCTAAGAGGAACTTATCTTAAAAATCAGTCACAAGAAAGTGGATGTGGCAATTGAGCTCCTGCCTACACATGGGAGGTCCTGGGTTCAGTTCCCAGTGCCTCCTGGAGAAGACAAGCAAGACAGCCAGCTGGGACAATGGGCTCGTGCAGCGAACTGACAAAACAAGATGACGCAGCAAGGAGACACAAAGAGGAAATACAATGAGAGAAACAAAGCAGGAATGGAGGTGGCTCAAGCAATTGAGTGCCTCTCTCCCACATGGAAGGTCCCAGGTTCAGTTCCCAGTGCCTCCTAAAGAGAAGAAGAGCAGACACAGAGCATACAGCAAATGGACACAGAGAGCAGACAGCAAGCGCAATCAAGGGGCAGGGCGGGGATAAATAAATCTTTTTAAAAAATCAGTCACCTAGAAGGAAAAAGTTATAGCACAAAAATAATTGCTTAGGAATTATATATTGAATTTTATAGAAATTATAACCTAAATATTTAGTAATAGTGAACTTTTTAAATACATCATAGTACAAGCAATTGATGAACTAGAAGATAAGCATTGAAAAGTAAACTTATGAAAAATTTGAAACAGCAAGGAAAATGTGTCTGTGTTAAAGCAGACTTCAAAATTATATCTATAGGGAAGCGGGTGTGGCTCAGTCGATAGAGCCCCCATTTACCATATGGGAGGCCCCAGGTTCGCTTCCGGGGGCCTCCTTGTGAGGGCAGGCCGGCCCGCGCAGCCTAGTGGGCTGATGCAGCAAGCCCTCACAACAGGAAGCGGGTGTGGCTCAACCGACAGAGCCCCCGTTTACCATGTGTGAGGCCCCGGGTTCACTTCCCGGGGCCTCCTTGTGAGGGCAGGCCGGCCCGCGAGGGGCTGATGCAGTGGGACCTCACAGCAAGGGGAAGATAAGCAGACATGGAGAAAACACATAGCGAATGGACACAGCAAGCACAAGCAGCAAGGGGGGGGATAAATAAATAAATAAATAAATCTTTAAAAAAAAAATTTTTTATATCTATAGCAGGTTTGTAATTGTGAATTATTTAATTTGTTTATGTAGATGCATTTATATGTCTAATAATAGTGTCTTAAGGTTTTCTTCAGTAAATAATTTTTAAGGGTAATTGCAGCCACAAAGGGTTGCACAGTGGCCACAAAGTCCCTATATGTGAGATTCAACAGCAGTATCATAAAGACAATGCTCAGGAATTGCTCTAATGATATTCAACCATTGACATTGGGAAAGTCTAGAAGAACATGGGGAAAAGTAAAATTTATGCAGCTATTAGAGGAGCACACAGAGGCAACTTTTAACTACAGTGATTAAAGACTTTGTGGCCCCTGTGTACTCTACATGTGAAGTAATGAGAAACTAGATTATGGGTAGAGCACTGGAAAAAAGTATTTTGAAGAAAAAAATACACATAATTTAGTGATTAAAGACAGTTGAAATAAAAAATGAGTTTAAGAGTGTGCATCTAGACTATTGAGAAAAAAATGGTAGTTCACTTGAGAGAGACAGTGAAGGAGATGGGAACTAGGGGCCTAAGATGATTAACTTTAGAAATGTTGCATCTAAGTATATGTGTACTATTGAAATAAGCAATGCGAGAACAGAGACATGAATTTTGAAGTCATCAATCCAGGGATTATAATTTAAATCAGTTTAAGTACAGCTGGAGATGGGTAAAGAGGATTTCTGTTGTTAGATTAATATCTTTGAAAGCATAGAACATAGAAAGGAAAATGAAAATTCAAAATAAAGCTGCCAGAGTTTATAGTAACATAAGACTTTTTGTTCTCTTTATAACCACTTGAAAACATTTCTTTGGTGTTTTAGTTTCCTGTTGGTACTATAGCAAATGACTACAAATTTAGTGGTTTAAAACAACATGGATTTATTTTCTTGCATTTCTGGGGGTCAGAAGTCTAAAATGGGTCAGTAGTGTTGCATTCTTCTGGAGGGTCTAGGGAAGAATTTGTTTCCTTACTTTTCCCAGCCTCTAGAAGCTGTCCACATTCCTTAGCTCATGGCCCCACATTGCTGCGGTCTAATCTCTGTTTCCATCATCACATCCACATCTCCTTCCCTCACTCTGACCCAACTGTCTTGCTCTTAAAAGGACCCTTGTAATTTACATTGAGCCCACTTGGAAAATCCAGGATCCCCTCCCCAGCTCAACATCCTTAACTTAATTATATCTGCAAAGTCCCTTTTGCCATGTAAAGTAATGTATTCACAGATTTCAGGGATTAGGACCAGATATCTATGGGAGGCCATTATTTGGTCTACCACATTTGGAAAGACTTCTTTATCTGATTGGTCAAGTCTTTAAACGTGGTTGTTTACATGTCATTTAGTACCAGCATTTAATGAGAATGAAACAGAATACATCTTTCAATATAACTAAAACAGGGCTTCCAAAGGTAGTGTATGTCTTTGGATTACCTCACTGTGTGACACTGTTCTCCTCTACTCTCAAAGCTTTCATTCATTTGAAATCATTGCCCCCCCCCCCCAAAGATGAAAAGATGTAGTGGCATTTGCCAACAAGGGCATCAGGTAATATAATGAGGGTGTGTATTTACATGAAGAGGAGATGGTATCTCCTTGACATGTTGGAATGTGTGTGTGTGTGTGTGTGTGTGTGTGTGTGCGCGCGCGCGCTCCTCTGGTCATGTATGGCACAAAATGGTGAATTCTCCCAGTTTGTTATAATATACAAACAGTTCTGATCTTACAGTAGTTTACATTGTAACATAACATATTTCATATTAGGAGAAAACGGGTAATCAAGGTCCAGTGATATTTAGGGATTTCTCAAATACAGATTCAAGGAAGTTATTGTCTTTAATATAACCCACATATTAGATTGACAGCCTCTGAGTTTTATTTCTTATACATTAGCTGTCATATTGATGATTTTGAGCTGTTGCTTGGTAGAGCTGACTGCCAAGGGACACAAAGAAAATAAATCTAGTTTTGTAGTCAAATAATATAAAGGAGCAGAACTTAAACTCATTTCACACACCAGAGAAGACAAGATAGGAAATGTTTTTTGTTTTTGTTTTTTAATTACAGGTTTGTATCTGTGGGAACATATTTTTGAAGGCTTACTTGATCCCACTGATGTGACCGCTCAGTGGAGAGAAGGAAATTCAATTATAGGAAGAACACATTTCAGGTATTGTGCAAC
>JAQZBX010017862.1:0-35166 GCA_029593785.1 Cabassous unicinctus | reverse complement strand
AGTGGGGATGGAATGGGCATAGAGGCAGACTAAAAATACATGTTTACGTGTTAATTTTATGTGGTCTTAATTTTAAATGTCAAGCCCTTACATAGCAATTTATAAATCAAAAAGATATGTTAGAAGATAATGTACAGAGCAGTCTTTGAGAAGCAGCTTTGATGTTGGAAAGAAGGCCCCAGGAGAAGAGAAGTGAACCATTCGCCTGATCGCCTACAGCTGACCTTGTGGAGGAAACAGGAACTAAGCCCGGAGAGAAACGCATCCCCGTGAAGAGAGGAACCCAAGAAGCCTGAACCCTGGCAAACGCTGGCAGCTGTCTTGCTCCAACACATGACAATGGACTTTGGTGAGGGAAGAAACTTATGCTTTATGGCCTGGTAACTGTGGACTTCTACCCCAAATAAATACCCTTTATAAAGACCAAAAAAAAAAAAAAAAGAAGATAATGTACAGAGGTTGAGAGAAGAAGGAGACAGGGAAAAGGGTCAGCAAGATCAGAGAAGACCTCGGAGAGAATATGGCATGGATTATGTAAGAGGAACAATGATCTTAATATGGCACAGCTAGGAAAATCTTAGGTTTTCTTATATATTTGGAAGTCAAGATCAATGCAGTATTTTCATGATGGTTTTATAATTATGAGCAGATCAATCTGTCACTAGCATCTCATTTAATATAACTCTTTGGTCTTCCTATACTAGTTGATGTATTCAATAAATAAGTTAATTATAGATGCTAATAGTGATTTTTTTTTTAATTTTTCAAATCAGTAATACATGTCTACTTGCTCCAGCAAATGCCCAATTCTTTGTAATGCCCTCTGTATGGTCTCTTTTTCCAGTGATGCATTCTCATTATTCTGCAAACTCTCGATAGGCAGAGGCTTCATCTTCTACTTCCTATAAAATTTTTGATACTGTAAGGTGGATGGACCAACATAAACTGAATAGTCACATAATCAAACGAGAATTAGCATAAATGTTCTTCCTTTTTGCACATATGGATCAAACATTCTGCAGCCTCATTTTCCATTCCATATGAATCCACATGTCTTTGGAAATAATCAATTGGCATAATGTGGAATGTTTGTGCATTTATGTGGACAGATGGAGGGCTTCATCCAGACAACTGTGCAAACATGGAGCAGAAACAAAAAATAAACACCTCACGTTATATAGGATCACTAGAATCAGTATATTTTTGCAAAGTGGTGAGTAAAAAGGAAGTTGAAGAATGTGCATATTTATATGTTTAGCCAGAGGAAGAAAGAAGTGGTATAGATGTGGAACATTTCTCTGTGTTTTAATTAATAATTTTTTTAGTTGAGGATGAAATGGGATTCTAGAAATTGTTTGAAAGAAGGGGTGTGGAGTGTATGATGATTTGGCCATAGTGTGTTTTGGGAGAATTCTAAGATCAGAAGAAAGAGAATAACAGTTTAACAAAAACAACTAAAAACAGTATATAACACAGATTAGGATTTAGAGGTAGATAATGGAAACGTGTTAGCTTCTAGGGCCTATAAAATAAAATATAGAATGTCTAAATTTATGAAGTAAAAAGAACAATACCAAAATTATAAATACTTACATATTTCTCTCACTCTGTCTCTGCAACAAGAACTAATTATTCATTCTTTGGATAAAACCATTTAGCAGATTAGCAAGATGAATGGAAAACTGAATTGTAAAGTATGGAAATATAAAAATGTACAAATATCTGTTTCTATGTTTCATTGACTGCCGCCCCCCCCCACACACACACATGGGAGTGGTTAATCAATTTACCCAGATTGAAAGATCCAGGATTGAATCTAGATAGGAAACAGTGTTCTTGGACCTAGACGCTGACATATGGGGAGTCATATATGGCAATACTGTAACAAAATGTGGGCAAAAAAATGTAGACAGTTTCACCAGCTGTAAGAGTTGCTTGCACCTAGAATAAAATTTACACTTTTTTCTATGACCTCCAAGATGCGTTGCATGATTGTGTCTCTATTTAGCACTGCAAACTCATTTCATGCCATTCATCTCCTTCTTATACTATGTTTTAGTAATACTAGCCTTCTGTAAATGCCTAAAATACATCAAATGAGTTAATGAAAGGGGAAAGGCTACACCTAAAACCAAGAAAGGAGGAAGTCAAAGGAAGATAATGTGTCCATGTACTCTCCATACTTTTCAATTCAGAGAATATGTTGATAGATGGCCATCTTTATTCCATTTCTCAAGCAGATAGTGTCTGTAGTTGCTTGAATGGTGGCCCCAAAACATATACATCGGTATCCAAACCCTAGAAATTGTGAATGCAACTTTATTTGGAAAATTGCTTTTGCAGATGTAATTAAGAATCTTAAGATGATATCATTCTGTATTACTTGGGTGGGCCCTAAATCCAATGACTGGTGTTGTTCTTATAATAGAGAGTAAGGAAGACAGACACAAAGAGAAGTCAACATGAAGATGGGGTCAGAGATGAGAGTGATGTGGCCACAAGCCAAAGAATCCAAGAAATGTTGAAAGCCACCAGAAGCTGAAAGAAGCAAATAAGGATTTATTACAAGAGCCTCCAGAGGGAGCATGACACTGACAACACAAGCATCCAGAGCTGTGAGGGAACAGATTCCTGTTAAGTCACTCAGTTTGTGGCAATTTGTTGTGGTAGTCCTAGGCAACTAATACGGTTCCTAGTGGTGAAGATGGATGTATCAGATTTATAGGACTTTAGCCATTAGGGTTATCTAACTAACTTCCTTTAATCTAAGATGCTGCTTCACTAAACAAGCATTTAATTATTTATCAGTTTTATAAAATAGTTTTCTCAGAAGAAAGAAAATACACTGATAAGCCAGTAAAATATTATGGTTCTTTTGACATATCTATTAAGATAATGGCATACTAGTTAGTAACCTCTTGTGAGTTTGGTTAGCTTGACTCAATCCAAAGATACTGATCAATTTAAGGTACCACGACATGGTCAAAGTCCTGGACCTTCAAAATGAGTATTATTACAATAATGGACACATAGTCTTTGTCAGAGATGTTTTTAGGAAAACAAGAAAGGACCATGATATTGTTTATAATGGTTAAAATTGAGCATAAGAGAATGTGTATATAGGTTTATTTTTGGTTCTCTCTACTAATGTTTAAACTGGTAGAAAGGAAATGGAGTTATAAAACTTGGGAAGAGGAATAATTTAAGACAGATATACAAATGGGATCTTTGGATATATTAAATGTAGCATTTTCTAACATGCATGTGATAATCAACACAGTAATGTAGAAAGTAGCTTATATCACACCTGCCCTTAAGTGGCTCATGACAATGTCAAGATAAACAGAAATGTGTTTATTTTCCAAGTATATAAACTGTATATCATAATTCTAAATGTATACATATTTTATTAGAATCAGGGTGCTTTAAGTGATTGATATGTGATATATATGTTATATATTATATAGGTTCTATGTACTTTATATATATGTGTGTGTCATATATACGGTTACCCTAGTTATAGGTATATCTACTATATATATATTATATAGTTATATGTGTATATTTATATGTATTAATTTAAACTAGCTATAGGTTAGATCAAGAGTGGTTTAATACGTTATTAATTTCATAAAAATAATAATATGCTTCTGTGGTTCTAAGCCTTATAAAATAACCTTTATAATTGTTGTAAGAAATGCTGTAGGGTAGATGTGAAACCAGAACTTTGGCAATGCCGTGATTGCGAAACTTGCTTCCAAGGTCAAAAGATAACGTGTCCTTTGCACTCCACTGAAACAGTATCTCTGGTCTAGTAATGATTTGGTTAAGATGAATGGCTTATATAAAGGTAGTAGTGTGGATTACCACCATGTCCAAAAGCCAAGCATATATATATATATATATATGTATAGAATGCAACTGCATTGTTAATTTATAGAAATGATATAATGATATTAATAAGACAGTATGGGAGAAATGGAAGAAGAGGAGAAAAAGGAGGGAATAGGAGAAAGGAAAAAGATCTATTCAAGAGAAGCATTGAAGTAAAAAGACCTGTGCTAGTTACTTTTTGTTCAATATCTACAATTATTTGATGTCCTCTAAATATTATAACTCAGTTTTAGGAATGAAGAAATTGCTACTTAGAAAGATGAATCAATATGCCTAAAATTATAAGTTGTTCAGCTCGATCATGGACAAGATCTACAAGGCTCAAACATTTCTTTTCCCTTCTCTTTTGGTGGAGAGAATGTACAAGAAGTTTAGTAATACATAAATCATTAGTAGGTGGTTACTTATGTAATCAGAATGTACTTTTGCTCCAAATTCTCTTTTGTCATTTCACATACACATTTGTAGGGATATTATTTTGAATTACAGAAAAATGTTCTCAACTTTTCTGCAAAATGCAAATAACTTACTCTATAAAGGTTTGTTTTTTAAATTGATATCTTACAATCATCACATTTCACTACAAAAAAGAAATTCAAGGCAGTTGAATTTGGAGGACAGAGGAAGGTGGGAAAATCAAATATTATTGGCAGATCAGGTTCAATGCACTAGATAAATACTGTTTTGTAGCCCATGAATACAAATGAGGTCTTATTGATAGAAAACTGATTTTCCCTAATAGTTTATCATTAGAAACATTCTAGTCTTCCTTAAACAATTAAAATAAAATGGACTATAATTCAATGAAAAAAACAGAAGCAAAGTAGATAATACAATTATACTCCATGTAGGAAAAGAAAAAGGAAAGAACCCTGCCTTTTTTGTGAAAGACCTGCTACATGATGGTAATAGACTAGAGGTGTGGCTTAGTTAAAATACTTTTGACAGAAATCAGAAAAGGTATACTTTGTCAGCTGCAGTGTCCTCCCTGGAAATACAACCAAACCTTCAAGAGGGCAAACAGATACATATAGAACTTACTATTTAATGCACATAGTACTAATGGACATTATAGCTAAGAGGCTGAACTCCTGGAGTTTGAATCCAACTATGCCAGTTTACAACTATGTCATCATGAATTACTTTATCTCAGAAGCATTTTCTTCACCTGTGAAATAAGGATATTAATAGAATTGTTGTAAGCCTTAATTCAGCAGTTTGTGTAAACCACTTATCACTAAGGCAGGTACGTATATGTCTCGTTATGTGTTGGACTTTTCATCATCTTCATCATCATCATTGCCAACACATTTTCCCTGCAAGATTCATATTTAGCAATTCAGTATGGGAGGATATGAGGTTGACTATCTTTACCAAAAGAAGACCATGGTGCTCAATTATATAAGATGTGCACCTTGCTGAAGGAAGTCAGAAGATTCAGTTTTGAGGAGAGATGGCTCCTTCTTCTAGCATTCCAAAAAATAGATTATCCATGCAGCGTTTGATGATCCTGACACACACTGATGCTGTACTCATTATAATGACTAGAAATACAATCTCAATAAAGCCCTCCAGCTAGATTTTTTGCACTTAAGTTTATTTTAATACCACTTCAAATTCAGTGCTCTAATTCTTGCTAAGTTGTTCACTTTTAATTTATTCTGTAAATCTAAGTCCATTGCTTTGGAGCCAAGATAAAAAAAAAAATTGTTTTTTTTCAAGTAAACAAATTTACCGCCTAGCTGAGAGGTCAATTAACTTAATATATATTTTATCAAATATTTACCACTATTCCTGTTTAATAAATTGGGAACTTGGCTCTTTCAAGTCAGTCTTATACATAATTATGAATAGCTACAGACCCAGTAATCTTCAGTATTGCCTCCTAATATACTTGACATCTAAGAGGAGAAATTTGTCAAGGAGAGTAGAAAATTGTATATGGCTACACTGGATATCTTCCATCTGTTCCCCCACATTTACTCTCCT
This sequence comes from Cabassous unicinctus, assembly GCA_029593785.1. Lineage (NCBI taxonomy): Eukaryota > Metazoa > Chordata > Mammalia > Cingulata > Chlamyphoridae > Cabassous > Cabassous unicinctus. Next base: position 29,283 of record JAQZBX010017862.1, on the reverse strand, counting down.
TTCTCCACATATTTTATTCCCCTCCTTTCTCCACCAGGAGGTTGACTTACATGCATTACATCAATGTGTTCCATGCCCTAAGCACTGGTAGGAAGTCTTGAGGAAGGAAGAGAGTGAAAACAGTACCTTTATTCCACTGGCTCCTTCATTTTGAGGTTGCTTCAATGGGCCTTGATAGGTGGTGTGATGGTTAGGCTAATGTGTCAACTCGGCTAGGTAATTGTGTCCAGGTGTTTGGTCCAGCAAGCACTGGGCCAATTGTAATACAAGAGCATTTATGGACTTCGGTAACCAGTGAGTTTACTGCATGGATGGCTGATTACATCTGCATCAATCACAGAGATTGCATTAGCAATGGGTGACGATTTTATCCAATCAGTTGAATGCCTTAAAAGGGGAAGTGATTTCAACATTTAGAGAGAATTTCCCAGCTCTTCTTCGGACAACCAACTTCTCCCAGGAGCTCATCAAGGACCTTTCATTGGACTTTCATCATAGCCCCTGGCTTGTAGCCTGCCTACGGAACCTGGACTTGTGCATCCCCATGGTCACATGAGAGACTCATAAAATCTCATATTATTGACAGATATCTCCTGTTGATTCTGTTTCCCGAGAGAACCCTGACTAATACAGATGGTCATGAGTCTTCTCGATGGAGCCTTCTCTACCCAACATACTCAGCATTCTCTCCCTCAGTTTCTGGTAACAAAACCTTTGCGCTTAGAAGTATGAAAGCTCTACTGCTTAGTGTGGGTTCCTGCACGATCTCGGTTTCCTCTATACCTCAGTCATGCATTTGTAATTAATTCCTTTCCCAACAAAGAAAAGCAAGTAAACGAACACTTTAAATTATCTTTCTAAAGAGTTTTTTTTCATGCTTGAAAACCTGAGCTGGGAAAAAATTTAGATGTTGATTTCTTTACACAGATTTCACCTTATATGTAAATGTACTGTTAAACCAAATACATGAGTCATTCTTCAGCCAAGGATGATTGTGTGTTTGCTTTATCAGCTACAATATTTTCTATTGTAAAAGATGATTTTGTTTTCATCTGTTCTTTTTCTTCTAAAGGAGCAACACTTACTGGTATGATGGCATACCTTTCTCTCTCCTCTCATGGCTAGCATATTTCCCCCCTTTTTCAATGAACAGCTTTCTAATTTTCCAGGTGATTCAGTGCCAGAGGTTTGGTGTCAGTCAGGCAGGGAGAAAAGTACATAATATTCCCTCATCTGCTTTCTCCTCCAAAAGTTGGTTTTCTGAATTATACCTGTGACAAGCATAGAAATATTTTTTAAAAGTCAGACCATTCTTATAGCTGGTGATATTCTTCAAATATTCTAGAATCTATTTGTCTAGAATGTTTTGCTTTCAGTTTTTTAAAATGTGTTTTAGTGGGAAAATGGAAAGATTCCATTAAAGTCTTTAGCCAAATTCTATTTTGAATGAAATGAAAATGGAAAGAAAAATAAAAGGAAAATATTATCTATATTTAGCAAAATTAAGGGGTTAGAAAGAAACAGTGATAAATCAAGACAAAAAATAAGATGAAAAATTGAAGAACAAATATAATAATTAAATCTATAAATATGAATGGGTTACATTTCATTACTGGAAGTCAGACTGTGCAAAAACCAAAGTCTAAATGGATGCTATTTTCAAGAGATGACCAAAAACAAATGACACAGAAAAGCTAAAATGAGATAATAGTCACAAATATGCCAAGAAAGCATACAAATCAGGTAAAATAATCTTACTATCAAAAAGCATGCACAGGCAAAAAATACCAAATGAATTGATAATTTCCACTCATGACTTTCAAATATGGGCCAAAATCTGGACAGCATTTTACAACCAATATGACAAGCTATTTTTATAAAATATTAAGAACTATAATAAGATATGCCTACAAGAAGAAAACTCAAAAAAAGAAATTTGGTTTTGTCTAAACAATTAAAAATGGAAAATATAAATTACCAATAATACAAATAAATATTTAACTTCACTACTAATTAAATACATTCCAGTTGGTGATAGTTCATTTTAATACTTATCAATTAGTCCCTCTCACATTGACAGATCGTAGAATAAATTATATAACTTTCTGGAAGGTGATTTTATATTACATATCAAAATAACAAATCATTTGGCCATGATATTCTTAGAAATATTTATGTTCAAGTTTGTTAAGCATGGAATTATTTAAAAAGCCATAAAGTTTGGTATAATTCATTGTCTAATATGGGATTTTTAAAACAAATGCTAATAATAGTTTTCATAGAGTATGCATCAAGCTCCTAGCATTGTTTAAATTGCTCTACATTCATAAAACTATCCAATAAGACAACACCTCTATGAAATAGATATTGTTTTTAATCCCTACTTTTTATATATGAATTTTTTTTTAAGGTGGTAACAGACAATGAACTCAGGACCTTGTATGTGGGAAGCAGGTGCTCAACCACTGAGCTACATCCACTCCCCATATATGAAAACTGAGGGAGCTATACTAAGGAATTTACTCAATTTCACATCTCAAGTGAGTGGTGAGGGGATGATTAAAGCCTGGGAAATCTGCCTCTAATGTCAAAGTTTGTAACCTCTATGCTACAAAATATTTTCCAATTGAGAACCTCCATTATGACAGAGTAATTTTCAGCCATATAAAGTAAGCTTTTTAAAGATTATTTCTATAAAATATAAGAAAATTTCTATGATATTGGTAAGTGAAAAAAGTTTTACTTTGCAAAATATATAAAAGCAGAAAATTAACACTGGAATGAGAAATACAAATAGTGTTGTCAGAGTGGGAAAATAGATTATTCTTATTTTCCTCTTTGCATTTTATGTATGTCACAATATTTCTAAAGTAAATTTACATTAATAAAATAATTGTTGGAGTAAATGCTCAGTATTTTGTAATATAAAGAGCTAAAATACTATCCATTATATTTTATCTTTTGCATTCTGATAATACTAACATATTGAATTGCCCCAAATAAACATCACAGGAAGTTTCTGGAGCAGTGCATATAAAAGTGTGTACTTATTTTTTTACTATTGGTGACATTGTTTCCTATGCAAAAATACTCTAAAATATTTTGTGCTAGAATGTTGGCAAAAAATCAAGGTTTAAATCTAAATAACAAGCTTGCTAGGGCTGAGATGAAGGAGATGGAGTGAGGGGGTGGTCAGGGAAGTAAAGAAAAAATAAACCATTTTCTTTATAAAAGAAAGAGAGACTAAAATAAACTTGCTGAGCTTATATATAAGAAAGAAATTTTGTCCAGCCCTTTCATTGATACCATGATATTAATCTGCCTAAGGAAATAACATATTTCATTTGTTCTACTCCAATGAATATTGTGAGATTTAATAGGCCCAGGACATTCTTTTAAAATGTTAAGCCATATATCTCTTTCCTCTTCTTTCCTTCCCTTCCCATCCTTTTCTTTCTCTCTTTTTATTCAATTTCAGAAATGTAGGAATTGGAGAAAGAGTGATGAAACTATTTGCTAGAGAGTCACAGACCTCTAACTTTTTCCTATTATTTCTTTGATCTCCTCGAGTTAAAAGGATTCTGTACAACAAAATCAAAAACATAATTATTAATTGAACTTTTTCAAAACCAATACAAAGAATATCAAATAAATTAGTGGCAGCAGAAATAAGTCCTATGGTACATCAGCAGAGAATTAAACCCCACTTTGAGCTAGAGTGTTTTTGTAAATATTTTGGATTTAGGATATGCCCATTAGACATAAGTAGATTTCAAAATGCACATTTTTAAAAAAGAATTTGTTAATGAGTACTTGGAGTGGGCAGGAAGAAGAATAATAGGAGTATTCATTCTCTCTGAAGATGAAATGCACTTATTATTTGGCCCACTGCTCACATTTATACTAAACTTTAATTCTTAACATAGAAAATGTTCATTGCCAGGAACATTGTTCAAAAATGCAAACTGGATCATGGTACTCTGCTGCTTACAATCTGAGGTATTTTCTTCTGGACGAGGTTAATCATCCAATAAATGGCATTGGGCAAGGCATCCAATGACATGAATTACCCAGTTATAACCTACTGTACTAACACCTTTGTCTGACTTCCTCTCAATAGCAATCTCTCCTACTAGAAAATTTTTCAAAGTCCCGTACAAAAGCAAAACTCGCTGATGCCTCTGTTTTTGTACAGGCTGTTCTGTCTACTCAGTACTGCTATTTTACCTACTCACCTGGTACTGACATTTCCCAAATTTTCTACTTTCAATTTTGGCTCTGATTGTTAAGCATAAAATATATTTATATCTGTGAGCTCCTCAAGGAAAGAGACCACGCTTTTATCAGAGTCTCATTCTTAGCACTCAATGCAATGTCAGGATCAGACATATGATAAATGTTGACGAAATTAAAGGTTCAATGATGCATGCCTTCGTTGACAGATCATGCTTTAATGAAGCAGGTGCCGCTGTGAAAAATAAAACTGCATTATTTCCAAATTGCTTAGCACTGGATAAATATTTTTTCTAAATTTCTAAAAAATATTTTAAAATAAACACCTCAGGAAATCTGTCTTTTCCTGTAAATACCTAAGGGTTATTGTTGATAATTTGGCTGCAGTTGGGTCATGAGCTTAACCAAGATGATTCACAACCTGAAAGGATCTGGAGTGAACATGTAAACAGTCCGGAACCTCTTGCTCATTCACCCATAGCCTATCAATTTGATGAGGGATGTAGTCAATCAAGTAAGGTGATCTGTGGCTCTTTCTTAGTTTTGTTTTTTTTTTTCCTGTTTTTTTTTTTTCTTCCAACAAAATGTTCCTTCCCAATGTATTCCTACAGCATTATGTGAACAGTAAGGACTTCCTGCCTATCTCTTTATAGGCTCTGGCACTGCCTTTTCCCATGCAGGCTGTCTTCAGAGTCACTGCAGCTGATATTGCTGGCCCTCAAACTATGACCACAGCACCTTTTCATTAGAGTCTTTGAGTAGTTTGCTATTCCCTAGGATAAGGCAGAATATATCCTAGTATTTTATGTACATCTATTGATTGATTGATTCTCAAGTGCATAGTCTGAGTTAATCTTACTCCATAGTGAATAAAGCACTGTTATTATTGGCTTGCATTAGGTCCCTCTCATTCCACTGATTCATTTATTCCTTCCTTTTATATGCATTCCTGCTCTTATCATCTCTCATGTGCAAATATTCTAAAGTTTTGTCTTTGATGTGCATGATTTTATTTACGTATGTGTTCTTATATAAAACGTGTATATTAATTTATATAGTGGTGTGTGTTTCCTACCAAATCACTGTTTCTTTTTTTTTCCCCCTCAGGACTGTACTTTCACCATGTTGGTTTGTAAACATTTGGTAGCTTCCTTCTACGGCTACTTAGAATTCCACAGTGAGTATGCACTATGTCTTACATATCCATTCCTTGAGAGATGGCCTTCTAGACTGCCTCCAACTCCTGGCTATGCAAACAAAACTGTGATGAAGATCCTCATATGAGGATGTTCTTGTGTAAACATTTCACCGTTACATAGCACCAAAAAAGGAAATTGGTGGTCACAGGGTATATACACATATATTGATTTTGACGGCCAGATTGCTCTTCAGAATGGGATGCATTCCCATCAGTCATACATGAGGAATTATATATGCCCACCAGCCGAGCAAAACGTGGTAGTATACACTGTTGGAGATTGAATCATGGCCCCCACAAAAGAGATGTTCAAGTCCTAATCCTCTTTGCTGTGGATGAAACCATTTGTAAATAGGGCCTTTGAAGATATTACTGTTAAGGTCTAGACTCATTTGTGAATAGGATCTTCAAAGATACTTCTAGATGGCATTCAGTTGAATCAGGGTAGCCCTTATTCCATATAACTGGAAATCTAGACAGAAACACAGACAACTGAGCAGATGTAGAAGCCGGAAGGAGAAGTCATGTGACAAGCTGAGATGCAAACTAGGAACCTCATAGATTGTGTCAAGCCAGCCCCAGAACGCTACATAGTCCAGGAGAAAGCATGACCTGTAGAGACCTTGATATTGGACTCCTAACCTCCAAAAGCATGAGATAAAATTCCATTTTTAAGGCAACCTATAGTGTGGTATTTGTCATAGCAACACTGGCAAAATAGGATATACTATCTAATCTTTGCAAACTTACTTAATAAGAATGATATCTTGTTTTAATTTTCCTTTTTACTTTGGGAATATGAGTATTATTGACAGGCTTTCTAGCCTTTGGGCTTTTCTTGTCTATAAATTGCCTTTTAATGTTCCTTGTTCATTTTTCTATTTGGATTCTTGTCATTTTCTTTTTGATGTCAGAGTAAATTTTAGATTTCATCAGTTACTACTGTTGTAAATTAGGCATTGCAAGTCTCTTAATATTTCATCTATTTATTAAAATTGCTCTTTTTTTTCTTCACTAAGAAGGAATGCTTAATTTTGGTGTTATATATATATATTTTAATTTTTCTTCTTCTTTAACTTTATTACTTGTGCTGTTGGAACTTAACTAAAAATATCTTGTCTATTATGGTTTTCTGTTAAATTTGTAGAGTTATTTTTGATATTTCTACATTTAAACTGTCTGGAATCTACCTTTGTATAAGCTCATAGATAAGGCTTCAGTTTTTGTTTTGTTTTTTCCCCTTAGTAAATCTGTTTTCTCAATGTTATCTGCTAAACAGTTTGTCCTTTACAAATTGTCTGTGGTGCCATATTAATCATGGAATATTAACTTCTCAAATAGAGAAGGATCTATTTCTAAAATATCCTACTTCATGTGTCTTTTTATGTACTAGTTTGCCATTAACATATTGTTTTTATGAGTGTGACTTTGAGTATATCTTACAATATTTTAGGGAAAGGTCTCCCTATTTGCTCTTATATTTCAAAGTCAAATTAGCTATCTGTGTTCCTTAATTATTTCATCTCACTCTTAACAAATAATAAATATGTTGACATCCCCTAAAATCTGTCTGAACTGAATATTGATACGTTTCACTCAAAAACATGGTATAAATTTCCCATTTATTCACAGAATATCAATTATTTGCATTATTTTAAAATTATCTTCATAAACGTATAATCTTTAACATGCTAATGAATTATTTTGTTTAATTTCAGATTTTCAGTTTAGCACTTCCTTATAGGAGGGTGCCAGAATTTCTAGATCCAATTATTTAGTATATATTTTTTTCCAATTCTGGCTGCTATACTTTTGTTGCTGTGTTTTGAGTTTATTTATGGTCTGTAAGATTACATATTCTTGTTCTATTTTTCATTTAGTGGTATACTGTCATCCTTCTTTGTCTCTCATGATATTTTTTCCCTGTATTTTATCTTGCCTGATATTAATACCAATTTTCCTTCCTTCCTTCCTTCCTTCCTCCCTCCTTCCTTTCTTTCCTTCCCCCGTTTTTCTCCTTCCTTCCTTCTTTCCTTTTTTAATTGCCTGGTATAAATTTTTCCTTTGTTTTATTTATCAATCTTTTTTTTTTTCCTTTTGTTGGAGTATGTTGTTTTTTTTCTTTGGTAAGTAAAACTCCTTAGATTTTATTCTAATTCAAAGTAGAATTCTCTGATTTTAATTGGTTAAGTTGAAACTTCCATATAGTTTAGTTACTGTTACATTAGAAAATTATTTTTCAACTCGTTTCATAAATTCAATTTCTTATAGTACTTTTTGTATTTCTTTTCTCCTGTCTTTCATTTTCTTACATTATTTTTCTGTCAATATGCAAATTATATTGTTCATATGTTAATTGCTGTTTAACTTAAGATCTACTCTTTTTTTTTGTCCCATCTTGATTTCTTACATTCATCGATACTGATATCCTCTGTAATGAGCTTAACCTCATAACTCCTTTTCCCCACTCTCTTACCCCAGCCTGAGTGTTTCTAGAACTTAGGAACTTAGTTCAGGCTGTGTTTATAGAGATATTTTGACTATTTTATTTTGTCCCTGACTTTTTAAACAACCATAAGCTTTCTTGTTATACCATTGTCCTTATAGCCTTATGTCCATGTATCTTCCTTTTTTATTTCTTTTGTTTTATTCTTCTTTCAAGAATGATTTCAAAGTTGATGTTTTCATAAAATTTCTGAGTGTTTTTAATTATGCCCTCATATTTAAGTGACAATTTGACTGTTTATAAAATTCTAGACTCACCTTTTTCCCTTCAAGGAAATGTAAAAAAGAGAAAAAAAGCACAAAATTTAAAAGTTTTCCCCAAAATACTTACTTACACCCTTTACCCAGAGTAGCAGTCCCTTTCCCACAGATCAGTGGACAGCTGCCTTCATGCTTTCCAATGGCATTTTATTATTTATTTATTTAAATTTTTGTGTTTTTTTTTTAAAGATTTATTTATTTATTTATTTATCCCCCTCTTGCTGCTTGTGTTTTTACTGTGTCCATTCGCTGTGTGTTTCTTCTGTGGGCCAGCCGGCCTGCCCTCACAAGGAGGCCCCGGGAAGCGAACCCGGGGCCTCCCATATGGTAAACAGGAGCTCTATCCATTGAGCCACACCCGCTTCCCCCCTAAATTTTTGTTTATTTTACCTCATCCATTTCAGCAAGGTTGGTTTTACCACCTTACCAGCAAGATACATTGTTTATAAGAAAATGTCTGGGTCCAAACTTAGAGGAAGGAATGGATATATGAGGAAAATAGACATCCATATTGTCAAGCATATGGGAACATATATCCCCGTTTTTCCCTCTTTTACATCTTCCTCAATCTATGTCCTAAGTGTGAATAATTTAGAATTCTTGTGGAAAAAACAGAAATTGTAGTTGTGGCTGAATGATGCTAATTATGGTCTCTATATATGTTTTTGCTATTTTTTGAACTAGCGGTGAAGACACACTCAAATTAGTTTGCAGTCAGTGAACACATCATAGATGGTTAATGTTTAGCTTAAAACAAAGTCCTGATAACTGTGTAGAAAACAAAGTTGGGAATTATGTGGAAAGAGTAGTACCATCTGTCACCAAGGATGCCTCCCAAATCGCCTATCAAAATTGTGGCATCTGACTAATGAAGGACACCTGGTTTCCATTTGTAAATAAATGCCCCCCCCTTCACTGGATAAACAAGAGATGTTTCCACATATGTTAATGTTTCAGAGAATTTGCATTTTAAATGATCATTTTGTATTTAAAACTCACATTGAACTTATCACCCATGAAAATGACATCTAAAATTAAAAAAAAAAAAAAAAGGAGTTTGTAACAAGTAGCATAAAATAAAAATTTAAACAGAATAAAGAATGTAGCCAAGTAGTGATAATTAGCAGAATTCAATACCTACAGTATTGAAACAAACAATTCTTCTTGTTTTCTTTTCAGTTTCTAGGACCTGAGTTCATAATAATAAATAATAAGGGACATTAAACAATAAAATAAAGTCTGATGTATGAATGAATATAGCCAAACACTTATTGATAGGGTATGTCCTATCATATAGCATTAAGTGTATGGTATTTGTATCCATAATAAAATTTTATAACTATATGATCTTTATACCTTATAAAGATCATTTCAAAGAAATTTCTTCTTAATTCCCATAAGAAAGTGATGCGGGTGTCATCATTATACTTACTGGATGGAGTAGAAATTGATACATACAAGTTATGCAATGCCATGCAGCTAATAAGAAGTGTAGTTGGGGCTCCACATCTCCTCTGCTTCCAACACTGATGACCAGTCATCTTGTGGAAATTCAATATAGTTATGACTGATATGCATAATAAATCTGAGAATTGTGCTGTTTTACAGACCTTCTATCAACAAGCATATTATTACCAATCTAAGTTTAAGGTTGAGTGCCTTTACAGTAAATCTAAAACATTTGAGCACTCAAAATTCATGGAGAAGGTATAGTGGTAACTGTTATGCAAAATATTATATTAGCCAGATGATGCCATTTTTCATTTTCATGCTATTTTCTAACTGTGCAACCTTGGCAACACGCTTTAGCTGTGTAAATATCTATGTCCTCATCTGCAAAATGGGGTTATTCACAGTTTATATATGTCCTCATCTGTAAAATGGGGTTATTCACAGTATCTGTACCAGGCGATGGCAATAGTACTTATGTAGCACAAGGTCAAACACAAAGTAAGCCCTTATTAAGAGGTTAGTTGATGCTTTTATTAGTAATGGTAGCTTCCTTATCATCATTATCATCACCATCTCAACATCAGTCTGCCTAAATGAGTAATAGAAAAGTTTAATCTGACCTTGGTGATTTAGCAGAGATATTTCCAGAGCATTTACCAAAAAAAAAGGGTCTGAATGTTATTTCATGACCAGGTAAAATAATACCCCCATTAGAATATTGTTATTGAATAATTTTGCATTTTACTTCTAAATATATGTGTTTTGTATATATTACTCAAAAAAATACTTTTCAGTGAATCTCCGTTGTTTTCGTATCTACTTGCTTATGGTAGTATGCTAAAATTCATGTCCAAGTTTTCAGAACTTTATTTTTGACTTTTCAAGAGTAGACTTTTAAGATAGTTTATATTATAAATGTTAAGACATGATGAGGCATTTTTTTGCACTGACCGTGGATACTCACATGATAAGTAATCTTTAAGAACCATTTACCTATAATGTAGTTGACAAAGTATATGATAGCAAGAAGTGTTAGAAGCTGAAATCTGGAGTCACTTGTTTAAAAGCCACATCATGGTTTGTCACAAAACATAACACGTTTTGCCCATAGCTTTTTTAGATGAATATAATATCTCACTTGTTTTAATTTTTTTCTCCCCTAAAAATATCCTGTGGCATCTATTCACATTGTGAAGTAACAGCAACAATTTTGTTCTAAACCCCCAAAGGAAAGAAGATGTTGTCAGATTGTTGGCGAGGATTCTTTATTTTTTTTAAACTTCTGTATAGAATCCATTGGGAAAATGATGCTTCTCACGACATAGATACAGGTCTTTCAACAAGAAGTTAAATCTGCTGTCTTTTCAAAGGCAAAGCTTTATTTGAACCCTGAAAATTCAAAAGAATTTAGAAATCACTTGATTTGACTTGGGCATTTATTTGACTCTGCCTCAAACAAATAACCAATCGAAAACAACCAGGCATTCTGGGCTGCCAGTCTTCACCTCTGAGGTGAAATCTCAGTCAATAAATGGCTGGTGTTGGAAACTGTGAGTGACATTTAACTAAGGGGTGCAAAGCATATGGCAGTGTTTTTGACACCATTCCTCCCACAAGACTGTCAGCAAGTCTAAATTAACACTGGAAGCCTATAGATTTCAATGATGGATGAAGATGTTAAAGCCACATCACAGCACCGCAGAAGTAATGAGCTTTGCAGTTTGTTCAGAAGTCTGTATATTTGTGCTATTTCAAAGTTTGCTTAAACATCTCCCTATGTCACTATAGACACTAGGTTATAAAATTCATACACATTTCTCATATACAATAGGCTACACATTTCCCTAAGAGAAGGTTTGATGTTAGTGCTATCATAAAACACATATTCTTTACACCAAATTAGCATTTTCACATACCTGAAATGTCTTGAGCTTCTTATATTATTAGAACATTTAATGAATGCATTTTTCCTATAAATTATTTCAGATAGAACCTATAGGAGTTTATTTCCTTTAATTTCCTTTCTCCACCTCATTTTCCTAACCCGTTCAGAACTCGAAGATGTGTGGAACTAATTACCAGGTTAGTATTGTTAAGATTCAGCAAGGAAAGGTAATGTGAAATGCCATCTTAGAGCAGCACATACCATGCAGAACTGTGTGGGAGAGAGTGTGGCCTATGACGTGAACTGTGGATAAGCTTAGTGGCAAACTCATTCTTAATCACACTGCCTGAGTGACATAGAGCCATGCACACTGCACTCATCTTAGAAAAAATATTTCCATGTACTCGACTGAAATTTTCATATTTCTGAAAATGCCTTAACTTCCATTGTGCTTATCAGCCTGGGAAACTAAGACAATCCTAAAAATGAAAAAAAAAATTATTTGTATGTCTAACTTGTAGGCAATACAAAAAGAGGTAGAGGGCTGGATTTGACCCACAGGTCATAGTTTGTCAACACTTATTTTAGTTAGTTATAGAAACTGGCCAATGATGACTCATGCCAGTTTGAGAATCAGTTGAGCCCTGCATTACTTACCATTGCAAAAAATATAACAAGAAGAAAATATAATTTTATTACTATTATTTGTAGACTGTTAAATTCATGTGACAGGTAGAATCATTAGCTTTCTGAGTTTCTTTCTACATCTATGATAGGGAAGAGTAATACCTAGAAATTTCCTGAGCTCTTGTACAGTCTTAGAAAATGAAAGCCAAAAATGACCTTCAGTTTTAGACCTTTCAAGTCACCTTTCAGGTAGTAGCAATGTGCTAGGTCTTCTCTGGGAGGGCTTGTATCATATAGGCAATGAATGCTTTTTTATGAAATAATTTCTGTTTATGATGAAGCATTTTCTACTCCTCAGGGATAAAATAAACCAAGTAAAATTTCCACATATATTCAACTGTGCTATAACTGAAATTCCTGTATTTGTTGTAACTTGTCTATTGTGTTTTTATTCTTCAACGCACATTTTCAGAGGTGAGTGACAGAGACTTTTTAACATTTGACTTTATTGAAATGTACTTTGGATTAAGTATTTCTACCTATGTAGGCTACAACAAGCTGATGCAAAGCAACTCTTGCCAAAAATTCTTTTAGCATCAAAATATTGTGAAAAAATTATCAATTTTCTATCTGAGTGATTAGGACATTAAACACAAAAGGTTGCTTATTTTCTTACAGTTGATTCATTATTGTCTTCTTCTGGGAAAAAAAAATGCCTATGAAAGGAAATATACATTGCTCTTTAATTCTGAGGTTAACCAGCAGATGTTTGGCTAAACCATATTTTAACTGGCCAGCTATTATACACTGGCAAAAATCAAAAGCCCTATGGTTGTAAAAGCTTACCTCAGGAATTTTGCCTTCAATACCCTAAAACCTCTTTGATTCCTGATCCATTTTCTTATCCTAGGCTGAAACCATAAACCTAAGGGCTGGAATATTTGTTGATTAATCATTTTCTCTTCGGGCCCTATTTGAAAATTTCATTTATCATAAAATCGAAATCATTATTAATCATTTATGTGGAAAATATCCAGTATATCTTTTAAAAAGTTTATTCAAATCTAATAGGATCAAGAATTGCAGCGAATCAACTCTTATTTTCATAACAGATGTTTTTCTTACAAGATAAAAATATGTTTGCTTTAAAAATGGGGTGAAAATCATATTTACTGAGGGTGGTGCTTTGGATTGAATTGTATTCCCACAAAAGACATGTTCAAGTGCTAAACCCCAGTCCTGTAAATGTAAACTTATTTGTACATAAGACCTTTGAAGATGTCATTAGTTAACATGAGGCCAAATTGGATTAGGGTGGACCTTAATCAATGTGTTTATAGTCCTTATAAAGGAGAGGAAATTTGAACAGAGGTACAGATGACTGAGACAGAGAGCAAGACAGAGAGAGAAAGAGAAGAGAGCGAGCCATATGACAGAGGTGCCATGGAGTGCTGACAAACTACCACTAAGAACCCTACACATTTCTGAGAAAGCATGACTGTGCCCATACCTTGATTTTGGACTTTAAGCCTTCAGAATTGTAAGACAATAAATTCCTGTTGTTTAAGCTAACTAGCTAATTCCTGTTGCTGTAATAGCCCTGGCAAACTAAGACAGTGGGTGTGGAAGTTATTCAAGAAACCTTTATAGCAATTGCAAAGACTCAATCCAATTCAATTCTGACTCTAAATAACTGGGGTTAGGCCAGACTCTGCAGGTCAAGAGCAATCCTCTACAAGATTATCCTTCAAGCACCAGTCACGAGTTCAGGAGCACAGGCTTCCCACACTTCTGACCAACTGGCTGTAAATTGGGGGGTTCCAACCCCGTCTCGGCCTTGATAATTCACTAGAATGACTTAAAGAACTCACTGAAAGTGTTGTACTTATGATTATAGTTTTCTTATAGTAATAGGACACAAATCAGAAGCCAAAAGAAGAGATACGGAAGGCAGGGTCTGGGAGGGTCTTAAAAGGAAGCTTCCATGTCTTCTCCATGTGGAGTCAGATGCTTACCCTCCTAGCACAATAGCGTTGAATTTTTTTCAGTCATGGAAGTTCATCATGACTTCAAGTGTCCTGAGTTTATATGGGGTCTCATTTTACAAGCATTAGTAATGGAATCAATGCCCATGAAGTTGAGTTCAATCTGCAGACTCCTCCTCTCCTAGACTTTGGAGAGATGAGTCTCATAGGATATGGGTGGCTCAAAGCCCCAATCCCCTAATCACCAGGTTGGTCTTCCCTGTGTGGCCTGTCCCTACCCTAAAATTGCAGGTGTAATTGGAACCCTCCCTGTAATGTTATTATCATATGACCAATCAGATGTGGTCCTAGGATGACCTTTAAGATAAAAAGATATTCCTATCACAAGGAATTCCAAAGATTCAGGGCTTCCTTTCCCAGGAACTAAAGACAAAGTCAGCCAAGTTTTTCATTATACTCTACCGGGTTACTGGTGTTTTCATTGAAAGGGACTTTAGCCAAGTGCCTTTTTTTTTTAATGTAGTGGTCCCATTTTCATGAGGGACACCAGTATGTAGGAAAAAGGTTCATTTGGGATGTTTTTACCAACATATTTATTCTTGTTAGTTGTTTAATTGGGCATGGGGAATCAGTAAATTCTTTAATACTTAAGAGGAATTAAATTGCTACAAATTGGTATATTGGGATTATGAGTTAATGTAATTGATAAATTCATGGGGAATTTAGGATTGCCAAGAGAATGAGGGGCTATTTTGATTTAATTTTAATAAAGAATGACAAATATTTTATGGCAAGGACCATTTTTTTTTCCACTGGGCACACACTTAGATCTCATTTTCATATCTTCTTTTATTTAAAGATGTGTCCATATGAGTGGATTCTGGTCCATAGAATGGGAGTAGGTTTGACATCTGTCACTTCTAGGATTGGCCCACAGTATTTCCCATGTGATCCTTCTCTCTCTTATCCTCTTCTGCCAACTGATGTCGATTGACCTGAGTGACCTTGTAACAACATGTTAAACACACCTGAGCCTCCGTTTGGGGATCCTCTATGACTGTCTGCAGCAAGGGGAGGCACTTTCTTCACCCTCACCCCAGGCAAACTTCCAGGGTAAAATCAAGCCACTGGGATTTGGGAGATTTTTTGTTACAGCAGCTAGCAATGCTATCATAGCTCATATACTTAGAAGCTGAGATTCAAGTAATGACCATTCCCTATAGTATTGTGTGTTTTTTAACAAGATATATACTATCTCTGAGCTACAATTTTTTGAACAATAAAAGAGAAATAGTAATACCTTCTCATAAGATCATTGTGATGAGGTAACAATTAAGTGCAATATTATACATGAAAATACTAAACAATATGTAGCATAAAGTGCTCAATTGATATAAATTTCCTTGCAATAAAAAAGTCTCATTAGTTCTTTTTCTTGCCTAGAATAAATTGCTCTCACCCCTCTCTTAATTCTGCTTTTGCTAATGTAAAATGTTGATTTTAGCATTATATTTCCATATTTCAACATTACTAAGCAGACACATTAAAAAAAATCCAAAAGTTATAATCCCATAGAACTCTCAGAAACAATGAAAGCTCTTTGGCTAACATTAGTTATATAATCATGTTTTGATCAATAATCATTGTGAATGCAATTTCTATTCTCCAATTCTACATCAATAATTCTCATCACTTATTAGCAGTTTTTGAACATAAAAAAGAAATGTTGAATTTGAACTAATTATTTCTTTTCAGAATTTTCTTGATATTAGATCTATACAAAGTGATATCAGAATTCTGATAAAGGAAGGAAAATCAGTCTGAAGAACCAATGATATAAATGATATTAGGGAAATTATTTTAAAGTGAACAAATTTATGGATAGCTAATCATATGCTTATAGTTACCTAAAATGTGAGCTTCTTGGTGTGGGAAAGGAAATTAAGAATAGTCAAGGGGCAGGGACTGGAAAGAGTGAGGGAAAGACCAGGTAGATTCTCCATAGAGTTTACCATAAATGCCAGGATGGTAATGTTCATTTATCACAGAATTCTCCTCAAAGAAGTATAAATTCCCTTGAATTCCGTTGTAAACTAGTGCTCACAAAGTCTCTTAAACAAAATAAAGTAATTGAGGGTGTACTTTCTTACTTTATATTGAACAACAAAGAACTATTAGAAAAACACTTTAGTAATTTAACAGACCTTTGTAATTCCTATGAATATGAACACATTTGGAATGAGATTGCATATTAGTCAGGGCCTTGGCAGAAAAATAGATGGCACCATCAAAATGGGTAATTTCAGAAAAGTTTAATAGACTATTAACAAAAATGTAGGAGAGAAGAAAAAGCTCAGTGGCTTACAAATAATAGACAATAAATTTTAGTTCCCCTCTGTAAATAAAATTATGGTTCTTATACCATCAGTTTCAGTTTTATTCACCAGTTGTTTATCTAGAGTGAACTTCTTATTTACTTTCAATCCAGTGTTTATTTGTCAAGCCTGGAATGGTAATCTGGTGAAGAAACAGACATGCAGAGAGCTACTTCTTTGCTTTATAAGTGTAGTGACAGAAGTCTGTTTGGGCATATGAGAATAATATCTGCACTAACTAAAAGCTTCTCAAAGGATATGGCACCTCTGCTGTATGTTAAAGGTTGAAAGGGCATATTCTAGGAGGAAAGTGGGAAGAGGGCAATTTAGGCAGAGGGATTTTGTCTAAAAGCACACAGGCATGAAAGAACATGTCACATCTTATATAAATGTCATCTGGTATTTATAGGAGTGCCTCCTTAGGAATGGGATCAAACCTGGAGCACTGTATAGACCATACGCAAGAGTTGGAGCTTTGTCCTATAGGTAATGGGAAGTCATTAAAGAGATTTAAACTAGGAAATTACATGATGATTACCGCATTTCAGAAGTATCCCTCTGGCATTATGAAATATTTATTGCAAAAGAGAAGGTCTGAGATGTTTATTGCAAAAGTTCTAGTGAGCTAAATTAAGGGTAATAACATTAATGATGAAGTGAAAGGGGTAAAATTCAGGCTTGTGTTATCCATGGGTAGTGTTTAATGGGTTAGTGTTTAGAAGAGGACAAGATTTTAGAGGAGAGGTGGACTTAAGTGTTGAGTCTTAAGACTTAAGGCTATGAAAAATGTCCAAATCAAGGCATTATCCGAGATGCTTTCTCACCACAGGTCGGCTGCTAGCAGGTTCTGGAGTCCTGCCATGTGGCAAGGCAAGATCGTGGGTCTGCTACTTTCTGTTCCGGCTCAGTTATGGCCTATCAGGCATCTCTCCCTGGGCCTTGCCTACTTGAGCCTCTCAGAGCTCCTCTGTCTTTCTGTGGCTGTAGGTGAACCTGGAGTCTTCTCTCTCACATGGCTGGGTCAAAATGGCAAAGCTCCATTTCTCTGTGTGTTCTCAGTTTATATAAGTCCCCAGCTAGAGGGTGGAGACCTAAACTGGGTCACTCCTCACTGACGTAGTCCAGTCAAAAACCCTAAAGAGATAAAATCAAGTCATCCAATAAAGGTCCCTTATCTGAATTTAATGTAATCATAGGCCTCTACACCCAAAGGAATGGATTATCAGGGGTTCTTCATCTTTTTTGTTCCACGGACCCCTTTGCCAGTCAGATGAAAACCATGAACCTCTTACTAAGTCCACACTATACTGTGTATTATTTAATAAATATATCACACCCGCACCAACAAGTCCCCACAGGAATAATGGGTTTTTTAAATTTCAATTCAAGCTCACGGACCCCTTGTTAAGAACCTCTTGATTAGTTCAAGAACAATCTTTTATGGGATTCACAAAAATCAAACTGTCATATACACAAACATTTTATTTTATGGTTTCTAAATTCTGTGCTTTGGGTGAAAGGATTTTGCCATTTCAATATTATCATTGACAAACTTTCTCAAGTATTCTTTTAGCACTTTAGATCTGCAGACCCATTTAATTGAAGACTACAATAAGCCTGTGAAATGTGTATCAAGATTCCACTTTTGCAATCAAAAGAAAAACTGAGAATAAGAGAGGCTAAGAAAACATGTCTTGGATCACACAGCTATTTGATTATTCAGCCCCAATTTGAATACAAATTCTGCCCAGGAGCACAGGAGGACTGGGGAAGCTATTTTGAGCCTGACAAAAACATGATTATCTCTTTAAATTATTCTTCCCTTTTCATTCTGAGAAGGCTGCTGAGGCTCTCCCTTGGCTTAGGGTTATTCTTATTGAAAATAGGTAATTCACTACCAAATGGAAGCTAAGAAAGTTCCAACCAAGTAACCTTTATTTTTCAAAGGTCAGAAATTTCAAAGGAGCCTAAGAATAACAATGTGCTCATTATTTCAACCAGTAACTTTGGAGCACTTGTACCTGTCAGGTTATTTTCAGAGCTCTTAAGTAGTAAACAAGTCATCAAAGTCCTTTTACCTGAAAAAGCGTGCATTCTGGTGTTTCCCTTTTACTGTGCTGTACTGCTATTACCCCGCCCTCTCCTCACCTCCACTTCCCTCACCTTCCCTTTCCTTCCCTACTCTATTTTTGTAAAGGAGACAAAACGTCCCTTTCTTAACATGTGTTGTATATTATAGCTTCCTGAGGAAAATCCATAGAAGGATTTTGCAAATTATTATCATTTCCCTATAATATAAAATTTTCTGTAGTAGATGCTATGATGTGCTGCTCAGATCCTCTGCCAAGATGAGCTGTTTATTCCCCTAGCTGGTGGCAGCATGGGCTGATGGGTCTCAGCTGGGTCCCTCTTCAGGCCTTGTCCTCAACCAAACCTAACATGCCTCCTTCCAAAGGCAATCCTAATTAACTGATGCATCAGCGTAAGGGCCTGGCAACTTGGACTCAAAGTAGTACAACCTTTGTAGGATCATCCCAACTCGGGGCTGAGATTGCCAGGGGCCTCCTTTTCAACAGCTTTACAGTTCCACATCCCCCTGTCGATCTTGTGCCCTCACCTTTCAACCACCCCCCAAAAACCTCCTGCACACCCATTTTACATGCATGGGCTTTTACTCTGGACCTGGGCCACAGCATTTTCATTGCTGAGCTACCAGAGAAGCATTCCTATTCCAACCACATTTCCTCCATCTTCTGTTTTTCAGTCTTTGCATGAACACCCCTAAATCTACCATTTTTAGTGTCCATTTTTGAAAACAAACTCAAATGTATTGATTTTCAGAAGTTTTATCCAGAGGAGAGGAAATCACTTTTCCTTTAAAAAAAAAATCATTTTCATTTTTTCATTGATGCTTTTCTATCAAAACCTTATTCAAACTGTTCAATGCTCTTAAATCTCACAAACTGAGTAATAAACCTTGCAATATTAGGCCTTCCTGTAAAATTTCAGTTGTAAATTTGAGGATTTGTCCTGAGCCTAGAATTGGTAATTCAAAGTGAAGAAAAGTACAACAAAAATAGTCTAAAAAAATGAAGTGACCTGAAAATTGATTGAGCAAATAGGCATTGAGCTTTCACTTGGAAGTAATTCATCTCAAGGTCACCAATTAAGAGGGTGGTCAAGTCTAACTACAGTCATCATCATCTTAACTCTATGATGCTCTCAGGTTTGATCTTTATAATTATACTATATCATATTATATTGTTTTAAAAGCAAACAATTAAGTCACATGGTTTTGGGGTATAGAGAACATTATACAATTAGTTTATTGGAATCTTTTATTCTACCCTACTTGGAGATTTGGTCCTTTTCAGACCAAATTTATCTAAGTGTTCAGTCTGAATAACTAATGTTTTCATTATGTTGACCAAAAATTATCAGGCCTTTTAATATGTCAGATAATCTTTTAAACCTTAGGGAAATAGTGATAAATGTGACTAGCAAAGTCCGTTCACTTGAGTATGAGTTCTGGATGAGGTAGCATAAGTTTTCCATACTAGGAAATGTAATGAATCTTGACATAGTGTATTCTAACCTTTCAAGGGCATATTTTTTTAAAAGACTATAAGAATCAAGAAACTGGTATTACCCACTGGATAATGTAAGATACTGTAGAACTCTTGAAATTAGAGATGGTGAAAACCTTTACGCTTTTACTGAGCCACAACTGTGGCCAGGCCCAATTTTCTGCTCCCTTTTTATAACACATGCAAGCTCTTGCACATATTATCATCATTCAGCTTCCTTTTCTTAAAACAATGGCTATATATATATACTCTTTGCTTACTTTTCTGTATACTTTTCATAGTAATGAACGATCAAGCAAGTTGTTTAAACTGACCAGTTAAAATTTTTCACCCCATCTTTTTAAAAGACGGGACCTAGAAAACATGTAAATTCATTAATTCATCAAATATGCCTTGAGCACCTATAATCTGCTAAACAGTCTTCTAGATACACGGACCAAGGTAGTCAATGTCTCTGCCTTCATGACGTTTCTTTCTATTTTGAAAGAAAGACAAAAAATGAAATAATTTCAGAGTAATGTTGCCATCAAGGAATCTCTCAGTAGTGGAGAAGGATGTGGCTTGGATTAGAGGCAGGCATAGTGGGTGTAAGGATTACACTTCAGAGGAGGATCAGGAAAAGCTTCCTGAAGTCCTAAATGATGTAAAATAAAGGTGGCGTGGGGCTACTCAATAGCTGTATCTTGTTAATTCCCAATATTTTATGCAAATGTACACACACACATGAATATTTTATTAAAAAGCTCAGCATTTTTCATGTGCCTTGGGAGACCTTGACATTCTCCTCTTGGTGCACGTATACCTACTCTCGTGTTGGATTTGTGTGTGTATGTGTGTCCATGAAATTTAAACCCTCTATCAAATATTTGCATTTGTAATCCACTTCCTTTTAAGATTCTTAATCAAGGCTGGATACAACAGTCTCTGATATTGAAAACAGCCCCAGAAGGAAAAAATAAAACTCAAAAGAAGAAGAAGAAAATAATAATTATATATATATATACACCCACACATGGGATTTGTCAGAACCTACAAGGTCTTAGGAGAATTTGGGCTTCAAGGAACCAAATCTACTACTTTCCAATGGACCAGTCACCCTATATCAAGCAGAAAATTTTGGGAAATTGCTGGTCTTCTTTCATACTTCAAGTAATGAATAACTACCTCTATTCAATTATCTAAATGAACACACATCTAATGAACAACTTCAGGCGATGTCTGGAGTCATTTTTACTAGCTATCTAAAGTCTAATTTTTCTTCTATTCCTACCATACCTCTACTTCAGAGGTTAAAACTGGACTTGGAGAAATACAGAATTGGTGTGCCCAGCTGTAAATATCATTGGATTCCCTGATCTTTTTTCCTTTCTCATTCTATCCTCACTCACCTAAAACACAGTCCCAACCCTAGATAACTCTGCTCATATTTCAAGGCCTGGCTAAATTGTCAATTATCCAAGACCCCTCTGACTGTCTCAACTCATGTTGAACTTTTCTTTTCCTACATTGTGAAGAGTGTCACTCTCCCTATATAGCATAGCAATTTGTTTGTGTGTTTGATTGTTTTATGCATTCCCTCAAATAACCTGCATTTTCTTAGAGAACCAGGGCCCCTTCTTATACTAGTCTACCACTCAAAACAAAACTCAATAAATACATATTAATTGATGTATGGTTTGATCATCAGAACTAGTCTAAGCTAAATTGTTAAATAGATGATGATGCTACTCTCCCCACTCTTCTTGCTATCTCAAAATAGTAGCTTGTCAAACCTGACCTAGCCCCCACATCAGTGCACTAATACTTTCTCAAAAAGTTAAAATATATACATTTTCAATAGATTATTAAAAAGCTATTGATGCAAATACAAGACTTCCAGGAGGCTGAAGAAGATTTTTATGACAGAAATATCTTTTATTTTCCCTCAATTTACCATAGAGGTCATTGCTCTCAGTAGCAATCCAGAGTAACATTTTGGCACCAGTGTTTATAATCTTCTCATTTGAAGAAACCCTACAGAGTGTCATGGCAAGACAGTCAACTCTATATCTGCAAAGTATTAAGTTAACTCAATATGCAAAGGAAGGAGCCAAAAACATGAAGTTCAGTCACAGAAATGAGTAGCATTTTGTCTACTATCTGGCTTAAAGGACTGTCTTGTTGAGCAGTTTAGTCTTTGAAAGGATTTTGTTTATCTTTTTCATCCATCAACCACCTAAAAGAAGCTTTTGATACCTTCCTTGCTTGATGCTCTGATACCTACTGCAATGTGGGCTGTTTCATTTTAGGTTTTTTGAGCTTGACTGCATAAAATGAGCATTCTAGTGACAGAATACTTTGAGTAATTAATCAGTAGAAAGGTGATTAATTAAGTAAAGCTGTAAGGGGCCGAGGATAGGCAGAGAAGGATCCTTTGAAGGATTTGAGCATTCAGATTCTGGTTGATTTCCTATTTTCCCTTCTGCATAGTGAATCCCTTATGCTTCCTGAATAATGGGAAGTTAGAGGAATGAAAATATCCTCACACACAGCAGTAGAGAGGTGTAGCAATAGAAAATGTCATCATCCTCCCTGGCAATATTCTGGGTGGGAAACTTCATCACCTAATGAAAAAAGCACTTTGAAGGATTAATGTAGTGGGGTTTAAGAGAAATATTCTGATCATCGCAAAATCAGTGAAGATGAAAAATGTGAGCTAGTAATTGAATAGGAAACATTTATATGGCATTGAAGCTGTGCTGGCAAAAAATTATTATTAAAGTAACCTTTTATTTAATATATCATCACCTATAAGATGTGCTTTGTAAAATTTCAGCTTGGAAGGACTTCCTTTGAACAGTGTTAAGTTTTGGCAACTCTTTTTCTTAAAGGATTTTGTAACTGAAACTGAACATAGTTTAGGGTATATAAATTAAAATGAACCTCAGGGACCACATAGGCAAGCATTTTGTAGCATAAAAACTTTTCAATTAATCACAGAGCTGGTCAGTACATAACCTTCCTTATGACCAGGACTCACCTTAATAATTTTTATATTTTGTGTTTTATGCAATATCATTGCAAAAAAGACAGAAACACTGAAAAGTTAACCAGATAGATCAATCTACATTAAATTATATAATACATATTCATAAAATAGGACTCTTAGCACTTAATGAAACAATTTTTCAATCTCCTCTTTTTCACCTCTATTCATTCCAGGAACTAGCAGTGTGTTTCATTAGTATGACTTTTGGGGAGTGGAGTTAGAGTAAGTTGCTAAACCCTTTGCACCTCACTACTTGGCTCCAGAATCATCCAGAACTTACCCTCCAGATCATTAGTTAGGGAAGTTGATTGCTTCATCATGCCCTGTTCTTATTTAGTTGCTAGTGGTTATTTTTATAATTAATATGAATGGCTGCTTTTTCAAATTGTGTTAGGAATTTGAGGGTAGATAGATTCTGTAACGCTGTCTCAATCTATCTCCTTAATTAGACCTCAGTTAAGTTTCATCAATCTGGAAAGAAGAGAGGCTCCATTTATTGTCACCATGTGTAGTAGCATAACTCCACATCTCTATAATCTCCATTATTGTCAAATAGAGGACCATGGTCAGACCTGTAACAATATCTAGAGAGACTTTGATTTTTTTTGATTTATGATTTTTCCCTTCATGGAATTTAGTTCTGTTGCTACTTTATTTAGTTGAGTTATATTCCTTTTTCCATACAGTATAGTGATATCAGGTTTTCTTTTCAAATACATTTCAATAAAAATATTAAAGCAAAAAATAACATGAGTTGATTTAATTTGAGAATGGTAGACCAGGTAAATAACAATACAAGTAGAACTTGAATGGCAAAAGTCATGAGAGTGACTTAGGAATATGTAGTTTGGGAAACATTGCTAGCTTGGAGCAGTTTAAGCAAGGAACTAGATACAGCGAGCATAACAGAGATGTAGACTCAGCTAGAAAGGACCCAGAAGCAGAGAGAATTGAAAGGCAGAAGGCAGGGTCTGATGGTAGCCTAATTGAAGAGATGCTGAGCCTAAGGGAGATGGACTTCTCCCCTAATCCTTCCAACCTATGGCCAATACTAGAGTTGGAATCTGAATCTGCTGGTGAGGTTGAGTGAGGAGGCAATTGCAGTCTGAGGTTGAGACCCAGAGGTTTCCATGCCCTGTAATTAAACAATAGACTCAGAGGGAATGAAGTCCAAGTTAAAACCAAGTATATGGCAGGAAGCAGGATCAGCTCCTTCAAAAAAGAAAACAAAACAATCCAAATCACAGAGGAAAAATGACACTTTGTATTGTTTTTCTTTTTCTTTTTATCACTATAATGGCTATTTTTTTCTTTTTTTCTTTTTTCTTTTTAATTTCTAATAGCTATTTTTACATATGCTACAATCCTTTTATTTTTCCCTTTGTAACACCCATGTGCCACCATTGCATTGGAATGTAGGAAAATGCTAGTTATAGGATTGCTCTGATACCAACCTAGAACTAGTAAGTACAGGTCCACATTTGTCAGTCAGTCTTGGGCAGTGCTTCAATTTCTCTGTGATACTTCTGAGATACAGTATCAAGTGTCTGCAGAGGTGACACAGAAATCCTTATTTTGTAGAATGAATAGTATTCTTTGCCAAGGATGCTATAATATCTAGTAAGTAGTCCTCAGTTACTAACATGCCTCTAAACACTTTATAGCTACCTTAATGCATGATTAATCATTCATCAATCCTTATTAATATGGTGGAAATTATGATTAAACTATTTAAACCATTCTCTTAATTAACAGTACTAGTTACCTGTGTAGCCTCTAATATGGGACTAGCTAACTAAAGTAAAGTGGTGTGCAGTCTGGTACCTTGTTATATTCCCTCTGAAATAATTTAGTTGGGGAAATGCAAAGTATGATTTCTTTGTGGCAAGAGTCCCCAGAGAAAAGCAATCTCAAAACTGACCTTATAGAATATTCAAAAGATTCTTTTTGGCTTGGATTTCTTCCAGGAATTTGTAAGGCAGATACATAGAAAGTGTTCTATATGGGACCCACACACACATTTTTTTTTATCACTCTTAGTCTTTACCAATATAATAGTAATGATGCATGTGGGTATGTATCATTATATTATGGAACTTATTCTGCATAGCTTACCTTTTGATTAATTCAATCTTTATACAATGCTAAGATATGAATATTATATTATCATTCGATTCTGAGGTCTTTGATGAAAGATATTCTATTCATCCTTGCATCTCCTATCCGTAACACAGTGTTTGATTTATAGTAGGTACTATGAATAAATATCTAATCAGGGATGGAATACTCTACTTTCAAAATTAAGATAGTTAAACTGAAATTCAGAGAACCTGAGCAACTCACTCAAGTACACACTAGTCAGTGGGGACCAAGGCATAAATTCAGGTGTTCATACTTCAAGTTTGGGCTTTGAGCTCTCATGATTCTGAACCCAGATTCTGACATGTCAGTTTTCCATCATATATGACAATATCTTTATAGAATATTGCAGTTTACTTATTTAACTTTTTAAAAGCCTCAGTTTTTTAACCCATGAGATTGTGTTAAAGGCAGCACCAAACTTAGAAAATCATCATGATAATTAAGTAAGATAATACATGCCACACACTTATTCCAGAGACCAGTTTATACCAAAAAATCTCCTATATATTAGCTATTATTAGTCCACTGTATCAGGCTGTCTCTTAGTATAATGCAAGTGAAAAAGAAACTGCATTTGTACTGCAAGAAAGACAACAAAACAAAAGAAGTTTAAATCAAATTATAAAGAGGCAGAAGTTAAAAATAATGTTAAAAGTGGCATGCATATTAACACTGAAGCAAATATCATATCTTCTGTATTAGTCAGCCAAAGGGGTGCTGATGCAAAATATAGAAATCAGTTGGTTTTTATAAAGGGTATTTATTTGGGGTAGAAGCTTGCAGTTACCAGGCCATAAAGCATAAGTTACTTCCTTCACCAAAGTCTATGGCCATGTGTTGGAGCAAGATGGCTGCCGATGA
Source organism: Cabassous unicinctus (assembly GCA_029593785.1). NCBI lineage: Eukaryota > Metazoa > Chordata > Mammalia > Cingulata > Chlamyphoridae > Cabassous > Cabassous unicinctus. The sequence goes on along the minus strand of JAQZBX010017862.1, from coordinate 3,144 downwards.
CTGCCAGGGTTCAGGCTTCCTGGGTTCCTCTCTTCCTGGGGCTTGCCCGTCTCCTGGCTCAGCTGCTCTGTTATCTCCACAAGGCCAGCTGTAGACTATTAGGTGAAAGGCTTGTTTTGTTTCCTGGGGCCTTCTCTCTTTCCTCACGACCAAGCTCCTCTTTGTGCTTACTTTCTGGGGCTCTAGCCCAAGACTCCAGTATCAAAACTCCAACTATGTCCTTTGCCATGTCTTTTATCTGTGAGTCCCCACCCACCAAGAGGGGAGGGGGACTCAACACCCTACTGATGGGGCCCAATCAAAGCCCTAATCATAATTTAATCATGCCCAGGTAAAGACCAGTTTATAAATGTAATCCAGTATCTATTTTTGGAATTCATGAGCCATATCAAATCGCTACATCTTCCTATAGAGGTTGTTTCAGGAATAAGGAAAAGGAAATGCAGAGATAAGATACTACTGTCAGTGTACTCCATGCTATGACAAATAATAAAAATATTCAGGTAGCACTACAAAGAGAAGCCTAGAAATTAAGCCAAGTTTCATAAAGACATTGAATGAATTCCTCATCTTTCTGAGGCCAACATTTTCAGTTCACACAGAAATTAGAAATGATATTTCCTGAAAAAGATTAATGGTTCAGATCTTGGACTCTAGAGTCAGACTGCCTAGATAGGAATCTTGATTCTACCATTTATTAGCTGTGCGACCTTGGACAAGTTACTTAACCTCTCTGTGCTCCAGTTTCCCATCTGTAAAATAGAGATAATAATACCTACTTCATACATTTGTATGAATATATAATGTGTTTATATTTGTGGTGTGGGAAATAGTAACCATTAGCTAGTGGCACAAAGTAGCAGTAATGAACATGTATAAAATATGTAAAAACATTAATTCAATTTACTTTAAAAAAAAAAAGAGTTCCCAGGTCGAAGATAGTTGACACAATAAAAATGTACAATTCATGCTTTTGTGGAAGTTAGTGTATCATATTAAACTGGGCACAGCAATTTGAAAAATATTTGAAATAGAATGTAAAATTCATGAGGACAGGGAAAAACGGTGTAATGTATATTGTTTTATCCTTCATGCTTTGCATAATGGCTAACACATGGGAGGTGCTCAACAAATACATATTGGAAAAATGACAACAACAAAGAGGTTTAATTAATTATATACCAAATTCCTTCTTAAGCATCAGCCTTCATGTAGTAAACACAAAGAGTTTCAAAATCCTTCTCTCAGTAAAATCTGTTCTTAGCTCATTTGTCCAGCAGAAATTATCTGAAAAGGAACTTATCTTAAAGATATGATCTCAATTGAAGTTTCATACCCCCATTTTCATCTACAAGTTAATCAGAGATATTTCCCTTAACTAAAGGAATTTTAGTACATAAGAAATTATTTAATGAAAAAGGCGTTTATTAGTGGCATTTTCCCCATTTCCTCCTCAGATAGCCATACACTCAAAAAGACGGGTCATGTTCTTATAATAATGGCTAAATTTACCTAACAATTTGTATTAGGCATTATGTTACGTGTGGTTCTTTTAGTATCTCATCACATTCTCCCCCAAAATCTTATGCTTAATGCACAATTAATTTCACTAGAGTCTTCTTGAGAAAGTAAGACTCAGGGCATTTATGTCATTTGTCCAAGGCCACAGCACTAGTAAGGGGAAGAACAGAGAAACCTTCAGATATCTGTCTCCAAAACTGTGGGTGATTTGTGGTGGGCAGCATCAAGTGCTTGCCTAATAAAACAAAAATTAGGTGGCATTCTTAATATTAAGTTGGAGTACTGAAACAGTCTAAGAATGAATCAACCAAAACTCCAAGAATAATAGGATATAAATGTCAACAGACTTAAACTCCCAATATACTCAGATAATTTACCACCAATTGTATGATGCAGTTACCTTTGTTTCCCACTGAATTCAATGTTTTATTTACGGCTGGTATGTGTTTGTTTATTAAATAGCACAACAGTAGATGCTGTACCCTGTTAATGTACTTCTCCCACTGCTATTATGCAATCTAAACATAAGTTTGCTGGACCATTGGAGCTTGCCTAATAGACACCTGGTTCATCTGCTTTGCCTTAGGCCAATATACTCGGTCTTTTGATGCCTCCAGAGAAAGTATCAAATATCAATAGCTGTCACTGCTACTGTGACCTGTTTCAATTTGTTAAAAGCAAAGCTGTAGCAGTTTGGTAGTTTGATATAGTTATGAATTCCAACAACAGATATTGGATTATGCTTGTAAACTGGTCTGTTGATCTGGGCATGATTAAGTTATGATTAGGGATTTGATTGGGCCATGTCAGTAGGTTGTTGAGCCCCACCCCTTGGTGGGTGGGGTCTCAAAGATAAAAGACATGGCAAAGGGCAGAGTTGGAGTTTTTTGAGTTGGAGTTCTGAAGCTGAGTTTTAATGCTGGAGCCTGGGGAAGCAAGCACACAGTGGAGCTTAGTTGTGAGGAAGGAGAGAAGGCTTCAGGAAAAGAGATGAGCTATGTGCCTGATAGTCTACAACTGGCCTTGTGGAGAAAAGCAAAGCCTGAGCCAGGAGAGAGATAAGCCCCAGGAAGAGAGGAACCCAGGAAGCCTGAACCCTGGCAGACGTCAGCAGCCATCTTGCTGCAACACGTGGCCATAGACTTTGATGTGGGAAGTAACTTATTCTTTATGGCCTGGAAACTGTAAGCTTCTACCCCAAATAAATACCCTTTATAAATCCAACTGATTTCATTGCATTAGCACCCCTTTGGCTGACTAATATAAAAGCTATGAAGTTTTCAATGTCAGTCATAATAAGGACCTGTGGTAATTCTCTTAAGACTTGGAGAAACCATGTGGTCATGACATTGCCTTCTTTTTAGGGCAGATATATAACGTGGCATTACATTAAAAACACAGAGTTTAGAGATTCAGAAAGTAAAACCTATGCAGTTAAAGGGACCAAATTAAAAACCCAATATTCACTTTTCTAAGGTATTTTCCAATAAAAAGTTTCACAGTAATCAATATTATGCTTACCTTGTCATATGTTGGACTTCTTATAGCATGGAACACATAACTATATGTAATATTCTAAAGGACAATAATTTTCTTGGGAATTCCACTATATAAAAGGGGTTA
>JAQZBX010017861.1:0-35171 GCA_029593785.1 Cabassous unicinctus | reverse complement strand
ATTCCCATGCTCCCCACCGCCCACACCCCCAAAAACACCCCACACAACCATTCTCCATCCATGTGGTACTACACCCGCAATGGATATACACATCCTGGGGCCTTGCCACCGAGCATAGACTACAGTTCACATCACAGACCACACTCTTTCCCACCCAGTTCTGCATGGTATATTCTGATGGAAAATGGCCTACATTCGTGAGGTATTGTGATTCCTCCGATTTCATTTTTCCCTTTCAATGTGTCTTTTGTTATTCAAGGCCCCTTGCCCTTCTAAATAAATTTCATAGTTAGCTTTTTGAATTCAGTAAAAAATGCTGTGGTAATTTTTATTGGGGTTGTATTAAATCTGTAAATCAGTCTGTGTAGGATAGACATCTTCATCATGTTTAGTCTTCCTGTTCATGAACAGGAATAATTTGTGGAAAAGGGTATATTAAATCTTTAATTGATAAATTTTCATTTATCAGTTAGGTTAAATATACATTAGTTTATTAACTATTCACTTTCTCCACTGCAAATTTTTTGTTCAGGTTTTTGTTTTGTATACTTTGAGTGTTTTTAGTCTTTTTTTAAAAGACTAAAAAAAAAACTGTTCAAAAAAGAAACTGTAGGTTTTCCACCAATTTTGGTGTTCCCAATTTTGTTCTTTTATGTCTGTGTAAATTTAATTGGTAGGAATATATGAAAAGCAAGAAACTTTGTGTGGTTCAGTCTATCAGTGTGATATGTGTTTCTCCCATTGCTTTTCAAACTCAGAATTTTCTGTGTTATTTGAGTTAATAAATTACTTTTTATATTTATTGCCATACTGTATTCATATCTTCCTTTCCCTTTTTCTCTCTTTTCCTATTTTGGTTACATTTATTTCTTAAAGTTGCATCACCCTGGACCCTTTATTGAAAGTATTTTTCATTATGAATTGACTACCTTTCACCTTCCTCCTCTTCAAACATATTTGAGTCAATATATCTTTATGTGAGATGAAATGATAATTTTGTTATTGCTTCTTCCATGAGTTTTTAAAAAGTGTATTTGAATATTATTTATTTACAGATCTTCTTGTATTTAATTATTTATCTCCATCAATCATATTAAATTATTTTTATTTTCCACCTTGTCTTTCAGAATTTAGATTTATAAATTCCAATCAATTTTGGCTAATACAGTCCTTCTGAAATAACTATATTTAACCTGGTTTGATTCTCCCTGCCATGTTTTTATTTCATAAATTCACATATTCTTCAAATTTTTTGTTTGAAAAATTGAATAATATTCACATAACTTCCTGAGAACCAGAAAATACCAAAGCAGTTTTAGTCTCTTCATTTGGATCATATATTGTAATGGAGAAATGAGGGTACAATTATAATTGTGCCAATGCCCTAAAGTCCTCAAGGAAACATCATATGAACAAAGATAAATTAGACCAAGAGCACTGCTTATCATGGTTTGCCCAGGATATTAGAGAGTATGGTCTGGGAAATACTATATTCTAAAGTTTACCTCCATGTGTTTACTTATTGTATTTGGATCCTATTAGAGAGATCATACAATATTTTTATTTTTGTTTCTGACTTATTTCACTCAACAAAATTTCCTTAAGGTTCCTCCATGTTGACATATGAATCCCAATTTCATTTCTTCTTACATCTGCATAGTATTCCAGATGGCCTTGAAGCAGTCATAGGCCATTGCAGTCAGGAGGAAACTATTCAAGCTTCCAAATACAAAGAAAGAAAATATCTAGGTGAAGCAGCCTGCATGGCTGATAACTTTGTTCTGTGTCTGGATGCTCAGCAAAATTTTTGGGATGGTGCCTGAGGTGAAACTGATGTCATCAGCCAAGGACAGCTTTGATAGGAAGAAATACATGGGCTTGTGGAGGTGAGAGTCTGAGATGATGGCAAGGATGATAAATAGGTTCCCCATGAGGGTGACCAGGTACCTGGACAGGAACAGAACAAAGAGGAAAGGCTGTAGGTCCTGCTCCTCTATAAATCCCAGGAAAAGAAAGTTTGCAACTCCTGTTTGGTTTCTTGTTTCCATGGGATGGCTGGGTTTGCCCAGAATGAGGAGAAATAAAACAAAACTATCACACCAAATAGGCAATCCCAGAATGACAATAATACTCAAAACTGAGTAGCTCATGAAGCCACACATTTTAATAATTGTTTCTCCATGCTGACAAATTTTGATTACTTTTGCTACCTGGAATCCAGTGCTATCTTGTTTGCTTAACACCCCAAAGTGATCATCCCTTCCCACCATAAAATGTGGCTGCTCTTGGCCTTTCAGTTCAAGAAATTTCCCAACTCAAGGGCAGATCTTTCCAATCATTAAAAATTTCCAAACTTTTTTACACTGCCTTTGAGTCATTTGTACATGTTACATTTTGTGGAGTCTTTGCCAGTCTATGGCCAAAAATTAATCTCCACTCTAATGATTAATCATAGTTTGCATTTCACTTATATAACAATTTTTTTTGTATATAAATTCAACAGAAAAAGAGACTAAATAAAGATTGGCCTCTTTTCATATAAGAGAATCTAATGAACATTTTCTAATATAATCCAATGTTCATCAGATTAAAAACATTCCACTATATATGGAAGTGGAATATTCTATTTACACACCACCATTTTTAGATTAGGTTTTTATTAATGATAAATAATTATTTGTTAAATTTTAATTACAATTTTTGAGCTCAGTTGTAGGTTTATAGGAATGTTATGTACAAAGTAGAGTTCCCATACAGCCTCCTTGCCATTCAGTTTCCTCTATTTTTCATTAGTATATTTATGGTTTGATCTATCAATAAAAGTCTTGTGGTCAGTGATTAAACTTCCAGCATGTCTTTGATCACTTTCTTAAAATGACCATCTGTTTCATTATTTTTATGCTTTTAGAGTGAGCAAATTGTAAAATCATATGATACTTATTTTAAATATCCATGTTCATAACATATTTAAATGTTGAATAGAGAAATTTATCTATCATTCTATCTTAATTTCATTCCTGGCTCCAGCTAATTCTTGTAGATAAATTCAGAATCATCTAGCCATATGCAGGGATAACAGTGGAGTTATAATAAGGATTACATTAAAGATGTAAATTAATGTATAAATAGTTGGCACTTTTTAAAAATTCATGCTCTACTTCCATTAACAAGAAATTTCCTCTTGAGATATAAAGACCATTTTGGTAAATTTTCCTGTGGCATTTTTTATGAAAAGAAGGATTATTTCTTGGTAACAGTATTTTAGGTTTATTGTCCTTAAGAATGAGATTCCTCTTTTTATCATATGCCTGATATTTTAATTACATTAGGAAATATTTTGAATTTTTTGGTATTTATCATATCATGATAGGTGTTTCAATTTTTCTCAAATCCATCTACTTTCTCCAAATAATTTATAAATAATATCACTTCCATATAATTTCTTATAAATAATATCACTTCCATATAATTTCTAACAGCCATTTTCATTTTAGATCTTACTGCAATGGTTTGATATCCCAGACAATTTTAAGAATAATGGAAATTGTGGCAATGATCTTTTTGTTTCTGACTTGAAAGTGAATATGGGTAGAATTTTTAAATTTAATTTGGTGTAACCAATGATTTAGGATATCTAACTTTTTGTCATGTTAACTTGAATATATTTAATTCTTAATTATCTTAGATTTTTAAAAGTTATCAAAAAGTGTTCAATTAACTATTTAGAAATACTTAAGGTTAAACTGTATCTCTATATTCACAAGTGAATTGCAATCAAATGTAGAAGTGCAAATATTATCTGTTAGAAGAAAATATAGATGAAAATAAAGATATATAAATTTCTATATAGATATATATAATCTTAGGAAGGCATAATCATTTCTGAATATGAAGTCTTTGGTAGAAATAAGAGAGGAAAAGATGAAAAATTTGACCATAATGTAGGAAATTTCAATGAGAAAATATTCCATGCAGAAAAATATAAATGCAAAAATCAATCTAATTGATACTTCTAATTATGAAACACAAAAATGTTATTTTTTGGGGGTATAAAAAGACATTGGATATTAAGAACCCATAAAGGAGATGAACAAATGTTATGTTTGACAAAATTGGCATCATACTATTATTGCATGAAAATGAAATTAAAACAAGATGTCATCTTCACTGAAGGAAACTGAAATTCCTTTTTTAAAATTTAAGAATATAAAATTCTATCAGGTCTGAAAAACTAACACTGTCATAAACTGCTATAAATGGATAATTGGTTTGCTGCTGTGGGATGAAGTTAAATTAATAAACAGACCATTAAAAGATAAACCCATATTTGCCAATAATCAAGGTAAAAATTCTGCAACAGGTTACACACTAAATTGTTAAGAGTAATCTTTAAGTTGTAATGTTAATCTTGGTTTTTAGATTCATTTTCTTCCAGTATATCTTTCATACTGCAAATGAACACAAATGCATTCTAGTCTCAAGAAATAAAAACTTCGGTGATGCTATTGTTAAAAGTTCCACAAAACAAACACAGGCAAAAGAGAAGGGAGTAAATCATAAAGATAAAATGTATAGTTAATGAATTATAAGGAAGTAAAATCCTAGAACTAAAGAAGGAATTTCACAGGAAATTCTTTGGCAAAAGCCACCAAATAGAGAAAATTAGTCAGAAGTATATTCACATGGAAAAAGAAAGAGAGATTGAATAGAAATACATAAAAGTAAGTTTGAGACAAATCATCCCAGATGTAAAAAAATGCTACCCTTGGTAATATAATCTTACTTGTAACACTTGTCAAAATTTTAAAATCTCCAGTAAACGAACCCATTTTTGGAAAATATATGTGTCCAATGCCAATTCAAGATGGAGAAAAATATATGAATCACTAAATGAAGGAATTAAGTAAACAACAAATACTTACCTCCCAAAATGACCTGGCAGACTCCTGTGGCAGTATCAACGAAGAATTCCCCTCAAATATTGAAGTTGACATCATGTCCATGACACTAATATGATTTTCCAGCATGCTGGAATATCCCACCATTGCAATACAATGAGAAAAAGAATCAAAGCAATAAGTACTGGGAGGACAAAAAGCAAGATGACAGCCGAGTAAAAGTTCCTGGAATCAGCTTCTGCTACAGGGCAGTTGGTCATTACCCAGAGCAATCCAGAGTACTTGTTTGGGGGCTCCAGGAGACCAGAAGTGCCTCCTCCAACATCCTTGAAAGAATGGAAGGAGGAGACTGCCCATCTGCAGAGAACATTCTTAAGTAGAGCACTCCACGCCATGAAGGCTGGTGCCCATCCTCCACTGGAGCCACAAGCTGCCTCGGGAGCTGTTCCGTGGCTGGAATTGAAAGCTTCACTTCCCAAAATGGGGGAGAAAGAGACAGTTGTGCACCAACATCAGCTACTGATTAGTAACTTCAGTGGGCTAAAGTATAATCCCAAGAACAGCTACAGTTTGAACCTGTCCAAGTCAGAAAGAGGCCAGTAGCTGTCATCTTAACTCCACACCTACATGAGGGGAAGTGGGACTGACTGAAAATCACAGTGCTGGTAGGTACCAGCTTTTTTCCATGTAGATCAGATTGTCAGTCTAGCCTAAGCCTCAGGCCCACCTTGGGCATGGAGGAAGCTCCGGGGAGCTGTACCAGCCTCTCCAGGAAATTACAAGCCATGCCATGGAGGCCAGTGATCATAGTGATCATCCTACTTTGGCAGTGCAAGCCAACTCAGGAGCTATTCTGTGGCAGGAATTGGAAGCTCCATTTCCCAAAAACAGGAGAGGAAGAAATGGTTGGCCAATGATTTCAGCTACTGATTAGTAAATTCAGCTGGCTAAAATATAACCCTAAGAACAGCAAACATTTGAACCTTTCCATGTCTGAAGGAGACTGGTAGCTGCCATTTTGGCTCCACCCCCAGAATGAGGGGAAGCTGGGCCAACTGAAAATCGCAGTGATGGCAGAGACTGGTTTCTTTCATGCAGATTGGCCTTAGCACTAGCCTAGGCTTCAGCCCCACCTCTAGCAGGGAGGAAGCTGACAGGTCCTGCCCCATCCTATCCAGGTAACAGCAGGTACATTTAGCTGGCACAGACTGAATAATTGGAAGTCTACCAGGGCAACTGTGGTCATCTTGGATCTGCACTTCATAGATAGCTGCCCACATCTTCAGCTCCATTCTTGCCCCAGGCAGGAGAGAAAGGGGCGTGAAGCTTCATCAGTCTGTCTGGGCAACTACAGTCTAGGCCTGCATGAGTTGGATTATTCCACATAGCTGTGGCTCTGACCCTACCCCTGACAAAGGAGAAAGTTAGGAGAAGCTTCATTGGTCCTTGGAGTAATGAGGGTAGCTCGAGCCTCCACAGCTTATAGCACCAACTACATCCTTAGTGCCTACTACAGAACCAGCAAGAGAGAAAGGGCAGGAAGCCCTAAGCTAAAGAGAAAAACTGCACCCAGAATAAATACTCTAGTAAGTCTGATGCCAAGACACCAACAAAAAAATTACAGTTCACTCCAAGAAACAGGAAGATATGGCCCAGTTAAAGGAATAAGATAAGCCTCCAGATGACATAAAGAAGTTGAGACAACTTCATAGTTTGAATCATAGATGTTCAAACAAATCTCCTTAATAAATTCAATGAGATGGCTGAAGAAATTAAGGCTATTAAGAAGACATTCAAAGAGCACAAAGAAGAATTTGAAAGCATACATAGAGAAATAGAAGATCTTATGGGAATGAAAGGTGCAATAAATGAAATTAAAAATACACTGGGATCATATAATAGTCAATTTGAGGAGGCAGAAGAAAGGATTGGTGAACTTAAAGAAATGTCTTCTGAAAGTGAACATACAAAAGAACAGATAAAGAAAAGTTTGGAAAAACTTGAAAATGGCCTATATCTGTTACTGCACTGTCACTCAGGACAACCCCCAAGTCCCGAAAAAGCCCCTGTATTACAATTGTTTTCTCCCTTCTCCCTCTCCCTGATCTCATGACATCTAGCACTGGCTCCACACCAATGTTGTAATTTCCTCCATTGTTTGAATCACAGTATATCATAATAGAATGCCAGTAAGTCCATACTAGTCCATAGCTCATCCCCAATTCTGAAGAGTCTGGGATGGTGATGTCCACTCCATCTCCAACTGAAAGGGGGCTTATATCCCTTGGGTAAGATGGATGGGATTATCCTGCCTGCAGCTGCAGACTCTCTCCATTCCCTGGGATGGCCATTGTTCATCATCATCTCCCCACCAGGTGTCCAGGGTGAGTCCATTGAGCTATAGAGTAGGAGTTGCAGCTCCACCAAGAATCTGGGTCCAGCTGGCACATGGACAGCCCAAAGACTCCAGTCCCTGGATGTACACCTACAAACTCCAGCACCAAATATAGGTTTGAATAGAAGGGACAGATGAATCATGTTCAGAGAGGACATATTTGAGTACAACTCTGTCACTCTCAGGAGCACAAACTCCAAAGTAGGGCTCACTGGTAAGGCACCAAACTCTGGAGCTATCCACCCTTACATAAGACCTGGGTGTTTCCAGAGCCCTCAGGAGCCCCTCTATTTGGGCTCACACTGGAAGCCTGTGAGGTCCTACTGAGATGTGCATAAGCGTTACCTCTGGGATGACCTCCAGACTCACTTTGAAGTCTCTTAGCCATATGAACTCATTTGTCTTTGCCTTTTTCCCTTTTATTTGAGGTCTTTTTCCAGTCGCATTGCCATTTTTCACTTGGTAGCAATCCCTCATTGCCTGGGAGTCTTATCCCCGGGAGTCATGTCCCACACTGGGAGGAAGATAATGCATTCATATGCTGAGTTTGGCTCTGAGAGAGGCCACATTTGAGCAACAAGGAGGCTCTCAGGAGGCAAACCGTAGACACCCTATAACAATAGCCTAAGTCTCAATTTCAAGAGCAAAGACTCATAAGGTTAGTCATCAATGACAAGGGCCCATCAGTGGATCATCCTTCTTCACCAGTCACTGCCCCTGCACTTGGAGGACTGTTGCTGCTCCCTTAGAAAATGTGACAGAGCTTTTCAGGATGGGAATTCAGTATTCTCTCATTTATTGAGTGGTTCTCCACCCACTGTGACAATGCCCCGTGAACATTTCAGCAATTATATACCTTATATGTATATTCAGGTGAATTTCCTCCCATGCACTCCCCATACCTGACACCCCCTCCTTTCCCACCCCAGTTGTAACCCTTTTGTGATACAAAGCCTCTTTAAAGATGAAGCCAATATAATAGCCAAATACAAGTAAAGGGAAAATGAAATAATAATGGTAAGTTTAAATGTAAGAGATAAAATACATGATAACTTAAAAAACTAAAAAAAAAATTAAATTTAAAGATTGGGATATTTAAGAAATGAAAAATGAAAAAAAAATTAATTTTTAACATTTTGCCTTTTATTACTGCAATATCTTGTGTCCAGTCAGTACCGTGACACCTTCCCCCTCTCATTCCCCAGGGTCTCACTATTTTTCATTTTGTTTTCAAAGAAGTTTTAGGTCATAACAAAGTCACACACAGAATACAAGAGACTCTTATATAAAAAACCTCCACCCCCTTTCCTCCCGCCCCCATATTAATACCGTTTTATATGTGAATGGTAGCATTGTTATAAATGATATACAAATAGTGAAACATAGCTACTAAACATTGTAAATGGTTTACAGTATGGTTTACATTTTAGACCGTATACTTTTATAAGTTTTGATGATATTTACCATGTTCTGTGTCCATCATTGTAAGGTAATGAAGAACATTTCCACTGACCCCTAAAGACCCTTTGTTTGATCTATTCTGTTCCTCCCTCCCCATCCCCCTGGGGCCCACGATGACACCCTGGCTTGACTCGTTGGATGACAAGATTCATAGTTACATGCAACAAGAGGTCTTGACACACTGGTTTGTCTTCCCCTGTTAGGAACCACCCTTGCTCTTGAGAGACCTCCGCCTGTCTATTTCTGAGCGAATCGGTCCTCCCAAAGATGAGAGTCCAATTCCTTCCTGCTCATTATGTGGGTCTCCACCCACTGATGCAACACCTTATGACAGAATGAACACTAACACACTCCCTAGAAGCCTGCTCCAGGTGCGACCTGTACTGAATGCCTCAACAACCAAACTGTAAACCAGTGACTCTTCCTTGGCATATTGCCATAGAGCATTCCCACCTCTGTACTTTCACCCTCATACACACAAATCCCAAATGTTCACCTGGTCCCTCCCTCAACTCTCCTCCCAGTATCCTGGGACTTCCCAATCTACCCACCTGTCAACCCTGCACCACATAACCCAATAATATCACTACCCTCCTGTCTTATCCCTTCAAAATGCAACTACACTCTTTCACTTTACCATAGATTACGACCATATGGGTGATGGCTCACAACCTTCTCTTCTCTTTCTCTCTCTTGTTAACCTATCTTTCAGACAATATCTCTCTGAAACTGCTCAATTTCCTTAATTCATATCAGTGAGGTCATGTGCTGTTCATCCTTCAATGCCTGACTTGCTTCACTCAACTTAAGGCCTTCAAGATTCATCCATGTTATCCCATGTGTTAGCCCTTTATTCCTTCTTACAGCTGAGTAACATTCCATTGTATGTATGTACCACATTTTGTTTATCCATTCATCTGTTGATGGGCACCTAGGTTGATTCCAACTTTTGGCAATAGTGAACAATGTCATTATGAACATTGATGTGCATATATCTGTTTGAGTCTTTGCTTTTAATTCTTCTGGGTATATACCCAGAAATTGAATCACTGGATCATAGGGATGTTAGTTTTTTGAGGAACCGCCAAACTGTCCTCCACAGTGGCTGGACCATTCCACAGTCCCTCCAGCAGTGAATGAGGGTTCCCATTCCTCCACATCCTCTCCAACACTTATAGTCTGCAGTTTTTTTAATAGTCACCATTCTAATGGGTGTAAGATGGTATCTCATTGTAGCTTTGATTTGTATTGCTCTAATAGCTTGTGATGTCGAGCATCTTTTCATGTGTTTTTAGCCATTTGTATTTCATCCTTGGAGAAGAGTCTTTTCAGGCCACTTGCCCATTTTTTAAATGGGTTCTTTGTCTTTTTATTTTTGAGGTGTAGGATTTCTTTATATATGCAGGATATTAGGCTCCTATCAGATATATGTTTGTCAAATATTTTCTCCCATTGGATAGGCTGCCTTTTTACTTTCTTGACAAAATCTTTTTAGATGTAAAGTTTTTAATTTTGAGGAGATCCCATTTATCTATTTACGCTTTTGCTGCTCATGCTTTGGGTGTGAAGTTCATGAAGCCATTTCCTATTGCAAGGTCCTGTAAGTCCTTCCCTACATTATCTTCCAATGTCTTTATGGACTTGGCTGTTATATTTGATTTTTGTATAAGGTGTGAGATGGTGCTCCTCCCTCATTCTTTTGGATAAGGATATCCAGTTCTCCAAGCACAACTTGTTGAAGAGGCCATTCTCTCCTAACTGTGTAGGCTTGGCAGTCTTGTCGAAATCATATGACTGTATATGTGACGATCTATATCAGAACTCTCAATTCAGTTCCATTGGTCAGTATGTTTATCCTTGTGCCAATACCATGCATTTTTCACCGCTGTCAATTTGTAGTATGACCTCCAACTTCATTTTTCTTTTCAATATGTCTTTGGTGATTTGGGTCCTCTTACCCTTCCAAATAAATTTTGTAATTAGTTTTTCCAATTCATTAAAAAATACATTGTTGATTTTTATTGGGATTGCATTAAATCTGTAGATTAGTTTGGGTAGGATAGACATCTTGATGATGTTTAGTCTTCCTATCCATGAACAGGGAATATTCTTCCATTTATTTATGTCTTCTTTGATTTCCTTTAATAGTGTTGTGTAGTTTTCTGTATATAAGTCCTTTACATTGTTAGTTAAATTTATTCCTAGGTATTTGATTCCTTTAGTTACTATTGTAAATGGTACTTTTTTCTTGACTTCCTCGTCAGATTGGTCATTATTGGTGTACAGAAATGCTACTGATTTTTGAGCATTGATCTTTTAGCCTGTGACTTTACTGAACTCCTTTATATGTTCTAGAAGCTTTCTTGTAGATTTCTCATGGCTTTCTCTGTATAGGATCATGTTGTCTGCAAATAGTGAAATTTTTACTTGTTCTTTTCCAATTTGGATGCCTTTTATATCTTTTTCTTGCCTCAGTGCATGAGCAAGTACATCTAAGACAATGTTAAATAGGAGAGGTGATACTGGGCATCCTTGTCTTTTTCCCGATCTCAGAGGGAAAGCTTTTAGGATTTCACCATTGAAGCTGATGTTAGATTTGGGTTTTTAATATATACTCTTTATCATGTTCAGAAAGTTTCCTTTCATTCCTATCTTTTGCAATGCTTTTATCAGGAAAGAGCGCTGTATTTTGTCAAATGCTTATTGTGCACTTATAGAGGTGATCATGAGATTTTTTTCTTTCAGTCTGTTTATGTGGTATATTACAGTGATTGATTTTATTATGTTGAACCATCATTGCATATCCTGGATGAAACCCACTTGGTCATGGTGTATAATTCTTTTGATATGTTGTTGAATGCAATTAGCAAGTATTTTGTTGAGGATTTTAGCATCTAGGTTCTTTAGAGAGATTGGTCTGAAATTTTCCTTTCTTGTGGTATTTTTGATTGGCTTTGGTATTAAGGTAATTTTGGCATCATAGAATGAGTTAGGCAATGTTCCTTCTGCTTCTGTATTTTGGAAGAGCTTAAGCAGGATTGGTGTTAGCTCTTTCTGGGATGTTGGTAGAACTCACCTGTGAAACCTTCTGGTCCTGGGCTCTTCTTATTTGGGATGTTATTGATGACTGAATCTATCTCTTTACTTGTAATTGGACTGTTGAGTTCATCAATTTCTTCTTTCTTCAATGTAGGCTGCTTGTGAGTTTCTAGGAATTTGTCCATTTCTCTAAGTTATCATTCTCGTTGCCATATAATTTTTCAAAGTATCCTCCTATTATCCTTTTCATTTCTGTTCGATCAGTAGTGATATCCCCTTCCTCATTTCTTATTTTGTGTATTTACATCTGCTCTCTCTTTTACTTTGTTAGTTTGGCTAAGGGTTTGTCAATTTTATTGATCTTCTTGAAGAAACAGCTTTTGGTTTTCTTAATTTTTCTAGTGCTTTCTTATTTTCTATTTCATTTAGTTCTGCTCTACTCTTTGTTATTTCCTTATTTCTACTTCCTTTGGAGTTAGTTTGTTGTTATTTTTCCATTTCCTCCATGTGTGCAGTTAGGTCTTCAATTTTAGCTCTTTCTTCTTTTTGATATATGCATTTATGGCTATGAATTTCCCTCTCAGTACAGCTTTGGCTGCTTCCCAAAAGTTTTTATATGTTGTGTTGTCATTTTCATTCATTTGAAGATAGTTACTGATTTTTTTTTTTGAGATTTCCTCTTTGAACCTTTTTTGTCTAAGAGTGTTTTGTTTAACTATCATATCTTTGTGCCTTATCTGTTTCTCTGGCCCTCAGTGATTTTCAATTTCATTCCATTGTGGTCAGAGAAATTACTTTGTATAATCTCAATCTTTCTGAATTCATTGAGAGTTGTCCTGTGGCCTAGCATGTGGTCTTTCTTGCAGTATAATCCATGTGCACTTGAGAAGAATGTATATCCCACTGTATTTGGGTGTAGCATTCTGTATATATCTATTAGGTCCAGGTCCTCTAATGTATTATTCAGTGTCTTTGTTTCTTTATTGAGTAACTTTTGAGATGTTCTTTCTAATGGTGATAATGGTGTATTAAAGTCCCCCACTATCATTTTCGAGGCATTTATATCTCCACTTAGTTTTTCCTGTGTTTGCCTCATGTATTTTGAGGTGCCTTGATTAGGTTCATAAATGTTTATGATTGTTCTTTCTTCTTGAAAGATTACCCCTTTTACTAATATATAGGGTCCATCTTTGTCTCTTACAATAGTTTTGCATTTAAAGTCTATTTTTTCTGATATTAGTATAGCTACTCCCACCCTTTTTGGGTTATTGTTTGCTTGTAAAATTGTTTCCCAACTATTCACTTTCATCCTCCTTGAATCCCTTGGTCTAAGGTTGGTTTCTTGTAGACAATATAGATGGGTCATATTTCCTTATTCATTCTGCCAATCTGTGCCTCTTGACTTGTGAGTTTAATCCATTAACATCCAGTGTTATTGCTCTCAAAGAATTTTTTACGTCAGCCATATTTTCTTTGGGTTTATGTATGTCACATGTTGTTTTCATTTCTCTCTTTTTCTTAGTTGTTCTTACACTCTGTTCCAACTCTCTCTTTCCTCTTTTTTCCTTTCAACCTGTAGAATTTCCTTTAGCATTTCTCGAAGGGCAGGTTTCTTATTAGCATACTCTCTTAATTTCTGTTTATCTGTGAATATTTTGAATTATCTATAATTTTTGAATGCCAGCTTTGCTGTATAGAGAATTTGTGGCTATAAGGTTTTTTATTTGAGTACCTTGACTATGTCATACCACTGTCTTCTTACCTCCATGTTTTCAGATAAGAAATCAGCAGTTAATCTTATTGTGCTTCCCTTGTATGTGCTGGTTCTCTTTTCTCTTGCTGCCTTCACTATTTTCTCTTTGTCTTGAGCATTGGACATTTTGACAAGTATATGTCTTGGAGTAGGCCTGTTAAGATTTATACTGTTTGGGGTGCACTGTGCTTCCTGGACATGTACGTCCATCTCCCTCAATAAGGCTGGGAAGTTTTCAGCCATTATTTCCTCCAACAATCCTTCTGTTCCCTTTCCCTTCTCTTCTTCTTCTGGGATGCCTATAATGCATATGTTTGTGCATTTTGTGTTGTCAATTAAATCCCTAAGTCCCTGTTGGATTGTTTCTATATTTTAATCTATCTGTTCTACAATCTGTTTGATTTCAGATGTACTGTCTTCCACATCACTAATTCTATCTTATGCCTGTTCAAATCTGCTGTTGTGTGATTCCAGCGTCTTTTTTGTTTTCTTGAATTGTGCCATTCATCACCTTCTTATCTGTTATCTTTTTATGTATGTTTACAATTTCATCAGTATGTTCTCCCAGTGTGTCCTTAATTTCCTTAATCTCTTCCTCCACTTCATTAAGTTGGCCCATGATGTTTGTTTGGACAGCTTTGATTAGTTGCTCAATGTTCTGCACCTCTTCCTCTTTTTTAGTTTGTTCATTGGACTGGTCCATGTCTTCCTGTTTTTCTGTATGGTTTGAAGTTTTTGGTTGCCCTCTGGTCGTCATTTTATCTTGATGGGTTTATTCAGTTAATTAGTTTCTCTTCTGCTCTAGAGTTTTATTTAGCTGGTGGTTCTGTGTGTGTGTTAAGTTTTCTCTTTGACACTTTGTTTTTCTTGTTCTATTTCCTTGCTGCTTTCTATGTTCCCTTGAAGGAAAAAGATTAGGGCCAGAGAAATCAAAAGAGATAAGAAAGGAAAATAGTAATAATAATAAAAGTTAGAAGAGGGTCCGTATAACCCAACTTAGTAAAATAAATATTTAACTCATGTAATCAGTGTAGGGTAATAGGAAAAAAAAGTGGAGTACCTACAATGGTATGGTAAACCAAATAGAGAAAAATATATGGAATGATTTAAAAGGCCAGAATGATGAGGACAGAGAGAAGGAGAAAAGAAAGGACAGAAAGAAAAAAGTTATTAAAAAAAAGGAAACAGAATAGACAAGATAGAAATTGAAACCAATAAAGGTGACAGTTAATGAAAAAAGGTGGAATGTAAAAACCACAATAGAAAGCAGAAGATAGAAAGATGAAAGAAGGAAAAGAGGTAGCATTGGTATATAAAATCAATGTATGCAGAAAATGGGAAAACAAGGAAGAAGGACAGCAAAAAATAAACAAGCTAGCAGCACCTAATTTAAAAAAGGGAAGGGAGGAAAGAGGAAAGAAAAGCAAGAAACAAACAAACAAATACACAAGCAAGCAGTCAAACAAAGCTAAGGAAGAAAAGTGGTTTTTTTTGGGCACTTGTGGAGCCTCTCAGTCTGCCTGTGTTCATCAATCACTCTGTTGGCTTCCCTCTGCAGGTTTTGAGGTAGATTTTAGTGAGTAAACTAAGTTACTTTTTTTTAAAGTAACCTTTTTTTTTTTTTTTTGAGAAATAAGGGACCCAAAAGAAGTTAGCACAAAAATAATGTCTATGTTTTCCCTGTCCTACTTTAGCAGCTGGATGTTAGATATCCTGGTGTAGCACTACTCTTAGAAGAGCTGGGAATTAAGCTAGGGACTTCATATATTCAAGGTAGAAATTCCTCCACTGAGTTAACTTACCAATTGGGTTAGTTAGCTCTCCAGAAAGCTATTTAGTCACTTTCCCCTGGGATGGTTTTACTCTCCTGTGGCAGCAGGATTCATCAGGCTATATGAGCAGATCCCCTCTCCCCTCTCCTGGTCAGGTTGAGTTCCCTTTTGAAATTCAAACGGGACCCTGATAACTGAGTTCACCTTACCAGCTCTGAGGGGGTCCAGACAATCAAGTTCACCACACCAAAATGATTTATAAGCCTCTTTTAGACCACCCCCACCTCCCAGGGGACCCAAAATAGGCTTGTGGAAACTTATCAAACACTTCCCACTGCTTGACTCCTTTAGGGGAGTTGAAATTCTGATAGTCTTCAGTGCAGAACTCTAAAATAGGCTGAGTTCATCCTCTCTCAAGCCAAGCCTCTGTACCTCAGGGAAGTTAGGTAAATCAGGCTTCCTCAGCAGATTCGCTTCTCCTATCAGCCTGGTGCCACTTCAAGCTGGCTGGTGTGCTCCCCAAAGCTCTAAGGGGTTCCCGGCAACCAAACCCACAGAAAGGAAACCCCTCTCCACCCTTTGCCAGAACCCTCTCACTCTCGGAGAATTCTCCCTTTCAATGGGTTGCCCGCAGGAGTCGGGGCTCACCCTAGCCCTTTGTCCTGAGGGTGGGGCTTAGCCATCCATGTCCATGATTTCCAGCTCAGGACTAAAAACTCACGGTTTTATCTTGGGCAATCTATCTACCTGTCCATCTCCCTCCAGATTGATGTCCCAAAGGCTCTTGCTCCGTGGATTCCCAGAACAGCTCACTTGGGCACGATCCTGTCCCCAATCAGCTGTCTTTTGTGCCTTCCTCCTGCATACCTGTTTTTAATGAGTAGGATTTTAGGAGGGTAGGTGATACCCAGCAAATCTGTTAAAGTCAGTAGCCATTTTGAAGTGTGAAATTCAGTGATAATTTGAACAGTCACAATATTGTACTACAATCAAATCTATCTAGTTCCAGAATATTTTCACAATCTTGTGAGATGTTGTTTACATTATTTGCAATACTCTTCTCATTATTAGAATATTGAAAATATGTGAGTTTAAGAGAGAAATAGTTATATACAGTTATACTGTTAAAGTATTTTAAAAAGAAAGCAGAATAATTACAATTTTTAACAAAAAATCAAACTCCTTAAATAGAGAATGGAAATCTTTAAATAATAAATAAATGAAAGTAAAAATATCTATAATCTATTAACATCATCATGAGGTAAGCTCTGTGATGTGTTTGATATGCATTAGCTCATTTTGTTTTCATCAAGATTGTTTCTATTTAACAGATGATAATGTATTTTACAGTGGTTTAACAATTAGTTTAATGAACATTTACATATGCTTAATAGGTATTAGACACTTTAGTAATTTAGCCCCCATAATCACTGTTTTCCCCATTACAAAAGTGGAAACTGGAGTGAAGGAGTATTGAGTAACTGAATGTTAGCAGATGCATGAGAAGCTTGCAAGTGCTGATTTCACTGGGTCCCAGGAAATGTTTCTTGATTAAATGAATTAATGAGTGAATGAGATTTTTATAGATAATCAATACAGGAGGATCCCTGAGTGGGTAGACTAGAGACACATTTAATGACTAAAGAAAAATGTCTAAGATAGCTAGATAGGAAACATTTGATAGATGTTGAGACTGAAGAGAAAGCTAATTTTCATAAAGAGAGACACTTGGAATTGTCTTCTAAACCAGAGAGGTAGAGGAGATGGTAGAGGGGGCTGCACTACTGTGTGCAGTCTTTAAGAGGATGGACTCACCATTGTGTTAAACCAGCTTGTCCCATCAGAGATCACGTTCTGAGAGTTCTGCCTGCCTCTAAATCAGTTCCTCACAGCAGAAGTTCAGATGGCCTTCTTTGAGCTTCTTTTTCCCTGAGTCTTTCCCTCTTGAGTGATGGAGTATCAAATCAGCTTCAAAGAAGAACAGGGAGGTGGTGTCAGGCATTCTCTGCAAGAGTACAATAGAATTCTCTTCTTCTTGTTACCCTTAAGCTGTAGGTGAGAGGAGGAGTGACCATATTTACCATTTCTGGGTCATAAAATATGTATTTTCGCAGATGACTATTAAAGTAATCATTCCATTCTCACATAATATCTGAGCAATTTTTTTCCCATGCATGAAATGGCCAAAATTGAAATGGAATTCTTTCTGCTAATTTTCTTCCTTGGAAGGATCTTGGATGACACATTTGTTTATCCTCTCCCTTGGGGCCCCTTCCACCATGTGTTTTTTCTCCATGGCTTTGACCTTCACCAGTCATTGATCTCTCCAAGGAACAACATTTGAGATGGATTTTCTTTGCCTATCAAATACATTAAATATACTTCTGGTTTTGATATCCTGGGTTGTGAGTATCTTGTATTCTTCAATACAAAGCTCAATGGTGTTATCACTGTCCTTTTGTATACACTTGGAAATCCACCACTTTTTTTACTATAATCAGATGGCCCAACATGCATGTTCTGATACCTTCATCAATGATATACTGATGTAGTTTGTAGCTAGCTTGCTGCCTGGTGTTCCCCTCACTGGGATCTTTACTATTATTGTAAAATTGATTCCTCCATGTGTGTAATCTCATCAGATTGGGGAAAGAATGAAGCTCTTTCAAATTGGATGCCTTACCTTTCACTTATTTCCTTATTTTTCTGTGTCAGAAAATGTGTAGTCATGAGTTCTTTGCTATGCACATGCATGTGTACCAGCCGCGGTGATGTATCCCATGGAAACACCCATGCTGAACCCATTCATATACAGTTTGAGAAATAAAGACATAAAGGGTTTCTGAGAAGATGCTTTCTGGGGAATCCATACAAGGGTCATTTTTCTTGGGGCTGAAATGATTGCCTGTGATTGCAGGGCCCTAATCCTCAGAAACTGAAATTTTGACTCTGAACATTCCATTTTGGAACATTCCATTCCAAAACCTACCTACAGCAGATATGAACTTGAATATGATGAAGTAAACCATGCACAATCATACGTTGTATTACTAAAGCAAATAATTGTTTTGACAGTTATATCTACACATTAAGTAAGAAATCTTGGTGTCCATGTTTCTAGGCATTTTTGCAATGGGTGCAGAAGTGGATGGCATGTTTTATATTATTTTATTGTTAAATAATAAGATTCTTTCTATTCCTCTACACAAAACTCTGTCCCTATTCCAAATTTTGTCATTTATTGTAAAGACCCTTTCTTGGAGCAGTCTATTTATTAACTCTGTTACCCATTTTTTGGCCTTTATTTTCAAAACCGTACTTAATAATCATGATCAAAGGATGACATATAAAGAACTTGAAATTCTGTGCAATAATTCCTCTTTGAATGGAATTTTCTGAGTAAGGTGATAAGGTATTCCTCCATAAACTTGAATGTCCCTCTAACATCTCCTGTTAATATGGAAAGTACTCTCAAAGGTAGTCACATTTAATTGTTAGTTATCCAAAAAGTTCTTGAATAACAGAGTAACAGAATACTGTCCTCTAATATCTGAAAAAATACTCAAAGTAAGAAGTAGTCAATTGTTTCTTAATGTCTTCAATTAGGCTTACAATGATTGCATCAGTTAGTTATGGCTGCATATAAAGCAATCCACCCCCCCCCCCCGCAAATTGTAAGATAATGCAGCTGAGTCTATTGTGTTGGGGTGTGTTGATCTTAGCAGAGCTATTAAAGGGTTTGCAGTTAACTGGCAAGTTTCTGCTTGTTCTAGCTGGGCTCTCTTATATGTTTGGGCTTTGCTAGAATTTGCTAGTCCAAGTTAACCTTGGATGAGACAACTGGCATTTCTTCTACTTGCTTTGCTCATTTTTACACCATCCAAAGGCTATGTAGCCTGATCTTGGGAATTGGTAGAGGGAGTGCTGCATGGTGAAGTTTTTGAAGTTCTTTCCATGAAATTGTGAAGTATTTCTCTGTTCAGGTCACATTTGATTTTTGAAATTTGTTTCAATTTCAATGATTAGTTATCTCAAATCCTGTGCCTCATCTGGTGTTTTGATATATTCCTATGCTTGGATCATTTCTTCTATTTTCTCAGTATGGATTTTAATTTTTAGCTGATGTTTATATATCTGATTATGATGGTGAGTTTACTCTGTTGTTCAATTTCTCTCTCTCTTTCATAGGAATTTAGTGGTAGGAAGCTGTGGGTTACTGCTGTTCTTTGATTCTTTTTTCAACCTGTCCTGGTTCTTTAGGATTATCCCTGTTAGTTGCTCAAATCTGGGCCCTGGGCCCAGTAATGGGTTGCAGACCCACTTCCAAAGGCCTTGGGGAGGGAGCCTGTAAAGTCTGGAAAAAGTCTCTCTTATTTACTTTAAATTTCCTCACATGAACTTCCTTTATCAGCCAGCAGGTGGTGATCTTCAGCAACCCTCTTATTTCAAAGACTGGTCTGAGTGTGTTCACTGGGCAGAATGCAGCAGCAGCAACTCCTGGGGATGGGGAAACAGAGAAACCAATCTCAGATCATGTTTGAAATGCAAATAAATATCAGACACACACAATGGGAAAAGGAAGGACTTAGAGGCATTAGGTGCCACTGTTTGGCAGGACATGTCCTCCTTTCTGAGTGGGAAGGGTGAGGAGAGACGTAGGACTTGGGATGCCAGGGTTATAAGCAGGGACCTTGTGAATTGATCAATGGTCTATCCCAGCTTCCTCTGAAATTTTCATGACCACTTAGTTCTATCTTATGCATAATAACACATTGAGTTTCTTCCTGGGTTCCCCTATGGCATGTTTTGGATTTTGCCTTTATTCTAGTAGATCTATTTTGGAGGGCTTCTAATGCATCAAGCCATTCCTTCTTGTGCAGTAATTATCAAAGAATAAAGTACAATATCATTGAGTGACTATACAAAATACACATGGCCTCTATTTTTTTATTCCCTTGGAGCTCATTTCTTAGTGGAAAACATTACAATAGTTATAAAATGTATCAAGAACTGGTAATCTAGTTATGGACAGAATTCAGCTGCAAGTAACATAAAACCCACCAAAAAAGTGACATAAAGACATTTTGGTTTATTTATCCACACAACACATATCTAGATTAAGGCAGTCTAGAGATGGTATGGCAGCTCAGAAAGTTATTCAGTTGTTAAATCTCTTTTTATTTATTTTATTTATTTATGTACTTATTTAATTTTAGAAGGTACTGGAGATTGAACTGAGGACCTTTTTCATGGGAAGCAATCACTCAACCATTGAGCTACAGTTGCTCCCATATCCTTTTATTTTTGAAAAGCTGCTGAATATATAGAAGCAAAATCCATATCATATTCTGGAAGAATGGAAATCAAAGATGGAGTACAAAGTGATGTGCAAGATGAGACTTTTAAAAATTCCTAATTTTTATTATAACATATATAAGAAAAAGTGTCATATCACAAGCCCAATGAATTTTCAAAAACTGGATATAAGCCATAGAACAAGAATCCAAACAAGAACAGAACATGGCCAGTCCCCATGGATCTTCTCTTTGCCCTAGGCATTTTATACACTAAATGGAATATTCGGCAGCTTTTGATGCATGCTACAAAATGGAAAAAACATTGAATACATCATGTTGAGAGGAATAAGCCAAGCATGAAAAACCATATATGGTATGTTATTGCTTATATAAAATACGTAAAAGTGGATAATAAATTATGTTACCAGGCACTGAGGTGTGGAATGATTATTGTTTAATATGTACAGAGTTTCTGTTGAGGTGATGAAACAATTTAGCTAAATGATGTTATTGTATTTACATGTTGTGCATATAAACATCACCAGTGAGTTGTATACTTGAATATGGTAAAAATATAGATTTGTATTTATGTTACTACAATGTAAACTTTAAAAACATATATAAAGGTTTTTATTTCTTGTTTAGTTTTAAATTTATAGAAATATTAACAGATCTATTAATGAAATAAATTGAGCACCACAAAAAGACATGCAGGAAAAATGAATGAGACTATCCTTTCATGGTGGTAGGCTCAAGCTATGGTGTGTAAGATGGTCTACATACATTTCTTACAATGAACAAACATTTTAAAAATAAGGGACAAAAGACAGGTGGTAAATGTTGTTACAAGCACAAAATTCCTAAATGTTTGGGCCAAGTGTCATCAAGCAAAAGAATGTAGCATCTATGGTTTCCATGGTTTTATATATAATGGATGCATTTCTCCTCTGTATTGAAGAGGATAATAGAAAATTTTTAGAGGTAATGTCAAGGATTGAATCCTCACCCCATGTCAGAGCTTTGGAGATCTAAGGGACATAGACCAGGTAGGCAACCCAGTCTTTTTTTTTTTCCTTCTGGTTTTATAATGGTTTTATTATTTTTTTATTTTAAATAAAATTTTATTGAAGCATGTCATTCATATATGAACATACATAAACAGTAAGTGTACAGTGAAAGTTGTCAACTTACAAAATTAACATGGATATCATTATACAGGGCTCCCATATATCACCCCATCACCAACACCTTGCATTATTCATTGTTGTGAAACATTTGTTACAAGGTATGAAAGAACATTGTCAAAATATTGCTACTAACTATGCCCCATATCTTACATTTGGTATATTTTACTCCCAACCCGCCCAATTATTAACACCCTGTATTAGTATTATACATTTCTTATGGTTCATGAGAGAACATCTCATATTTGTCCTGTTAACTAGTACATCTTCTATTCCTACATTCCCTGTGTTATATAGTCCCATGCCTTGTATAATCCATAGTGTGGTTCTCATTTTCATCACAGAGTTGTGCTGTCATTACCTCAGTCATTTTAGAACATTTATCACTCCAAAATGAAAAATCCATACCCCCTTAAACTCCCCTGTTGTTGTCCCTTAGAATTGATATAACATCTTCTTTGCCATTGCTGCAAAAATGTTAATTACTGTTAACTATGGTCTATAAGTTACATTAGTCTAATTTTCCCATGTATCACCATATTCCTAACACTTTGTAAAAGAACATTCTTACATTTATATTGTTAACCAAAATCTTCATCCACCACCCAGTCTTAAACTTTGGAACACCTTTAAGTCAATGGATGGGGTATTTGCTAGGAGATTACATCTGTAGAAGGCAGGGGAGTTCATGAGCAGACATCATAGAAATGGGATTCCCCTGACTCACAACCTGGACTACTGGATACAGAGAATCAGTCATAAACATTTAATTTCTGTTAGACCAGTGTACCAATGGGAAATGATGCTCATTACAAGGAAATGTGCTAATGACCGGCTCTAACCAAGTTGTAACTATTTCCTCTGCTGCCTTCTCTCATCCTGGGCAACCTGGCTTCCTTGGGAGCCCCAACTCTGGCTGAAAGTGCTTCAGTTCCTTTACCTACCACCCAGGAATTACTTCCACACAGAGATTCTTCTCAGAGACAAAATCCTGTTGAGTCTGTAGGCTCAGCAAAATTTGCAGGAAAAGGGTCAGGGAGAAAGGAAGTCAAGAGCTTTTCCCTGAGGTCATCTGAGAGGCAGTCCAGCCTAGCCTGGAGCTGAGAGGTCATCATGCTTGTTTTCCCTGCTAGTATAATTAATGAATGTATGCATTTATTATGTTTGAAAAGGAGGTATCCAATGAACTCAGTTATGCAGGGATCCTGGTTGCCAATTAGTGATTGGTTTGGAAAGACAATTAGAAGTGGGAATGAATGGGATAATGTGGTTCCAGGAAAAGCAGAACATTGATCCATGGAAACTAATACTAAATGGGAGTAGGGAAAAATGGATTATTAGCAGTGGAGGAATGTGTAGTAGTGAGGGCTTTTTCTTAAGAGTGCTTTACTTGAGCATGTTTCTCTATCAATGGCAAAGGTCCTGTACAATGGAGGCAGATTTTACCTTGCTCAGCATTCCCAGGGCCAAACACTCCCACAGTGGGCATTACATGAGAAAACATCAGTTTTATTTAATAGCTGTCAGATGGTATGTTAAAATCTTTACTTGGCAATCATTCCTTTATTGGTTTAGTTACTGTATTAGTCAGCCAAAGGGGTGCTAATGTGAAATACCAAAAATGGGTTGGTCTCTATAAAGGGTATTTATTTGTGGTAGAAGTCCACAGATACCAAGCCATAAAGTGTTAAGTTTCTTCTCTCACCAAAGTCCATTGCCACGTGTTGGAGCAAGACAGTTGCCGACATTTGCCAGGGTTCAGGCTTCTTGGGTTCCTCTCTTCCCGGGGGGCTGCATTTCTCTCTGGGCTTAGCTCCTGTTTCCTCCGCAAGGTCAGCTGTAGATGATCAGGCAAACAGCTCTCTTCTCTTCTCCTGGGGCCTCCTTTCCAACATCAAAACTGCTTCTCAAAAACTGCTTAAACTCTGTTCTTGCCTTGCCTTTTATATTCAATTCCCACCCACCAAAGGGGTGGGGCTCAATGCCCTACTGACGTGGCCCAGTCAACGCCATAATCATAACTTAATCATGCCCAGATTAACAGATCAGTTTACAAGCATGATCCAATTATATTTTTGGAATTCATAATTACATCAAACTGCCCAACTGCAACAGTTACATTAATATGAGTTTTTTAGCCATATAATTTTTCCATTGCAGGTAATTGTTTATTCAAGTCTTGGTCTGTATATTGGGGCCTGAGTGTTTCAATTGTTGCTTAGATTGCAATCTTTCAAATATAGAACTAGAGGATTTCATTTTCCTTTTTTTCTCTTTCTTTAATATCTTAGCTGCTTGCATTTTAATTATTTCATGTATGTGTAGGAGTATTTAGGGGCAGTGTGTGAAAGTTTATAAATTTTGTGTGTTCCAATCAATCTTTCAGTGTCACATTTATTTTTCTTCCATTACCTTTCAAACTTAGAAAGCCCTGCTTCCTTTGACTTCATGATTGATAATGATTAATGTTTATACATATTGCATTAATGATTAAAAATGATTAAAGTTTTATATGTATTGCCCTCTATGTTTCATGCCTTGTTTTCTTTATTGTACTCTTTGTCTTTTTTGGTTAGATTTATTTCTATTATCACATCACCTTCTGCCATCACCTCAAAGCATTTTTCTTTATCATTTGACAACAGGTCACTTTTTCTGCTCTATAATCTAGAGGGGTACACAGTCTGTGATTTTTGTGAGGGTTCCTAAGGAACTGAAATAAGGATGTGGGATTGGGGAATTATTTGGAAAGAATGAGACATTTGAAAGTTAGAAGAAAAATCAGCCTCATTTGATCACCAATGATAGCCATTCGTTCACTTACAGGAAGGAACCATGCTAAGCATTTTACATATATTGATTTCTCATATTCACTATTTCATGAGGATGGATACCAAAATCACTCCTATATAGGTGACTGTATTAAGAATTAAAATGGTTTGGTTCCTATTAAATTTCAACAGCTAATGTAATGGTAGATCTGAACTTCAAAATCAATTTTGTACATTTCCAAAAAATTTTTGCATTTAATATCTTTTAAAAATCTACCACTTCCCATAAAATTCCCCAAGATTTGTGATACTTATTATATTTCCTTTTGTTCACTTTGCTCATTTTACTCTTGGTGTGTTCAATCTGTATGGTGTCTTAACACAATGAAAATATCACTACTATTATTTTAGATAAACTGTTTTTGCTCTTTTATTAGTTTATCTGGGTATCATGGTATATTATCAAGTTTGGAATCCCACCAGAACTAAGGAAATTTTTTTTTTTTTTTTATCACAGTGGTGATTTGAGATTATGATTTTCTTTTCCATCAGGTACATTGTATTTCTCTCTCTCCAATTATGTAGCAGATTTTTATGTTTCTTTAAACCCAGGGCAGAAAATTTCCATACCAAAATAAAGCCCTGAGTTTTCATATGCAAGGAACCTCATAAGCTGGAAGTTCTGGGTACCATTTCTAAATATTTTGGGGAAATAATATGATGGCAATTTGAACTGTACTCAATCATGACCTATTCAGCTTTTCTGGGGGTGAGAAGAGCATGAAGTCAACATGGTACCAGAAGATCATTTTCTGGTGTTTGTGTGTGTCTCTCTATCTGTGTATGTCTCTGTTTGCGTGTGTGTTTGTGTCTGTGTGTGCATGAGTGTCTGTCTTTTCTGTGTGTTTGTGTTTGACTGTGTGTGTCCATCTCTGTGTGTGCTTGTGTGAATATGTATATTTCTGTGCATGTTTGTCTTTCTGTGTTTCTCTTTGCATGTGTGTCTGTGTGTGTATATTCATTTTTTCTTTGTGTGCTTGTATTTGAATGTGTGTGCATATCTCTATGTGCCTGTATGTGTATGTCTATGTGTGTCTATTTGTATTTGTGCTTGTGCATGTCTGTCTCTGTGTTTGTCTCTGTGTGTCTCTGATCATGTGTGGCTTTGTGTGTCTTTCTGTGTGTATTTGTATTTCAATGTGTGTCCATCTCTGGGTATGCTTATGTGTGTGTGTCTTTGTAATTAGCTGTGTGTGTCTCCATGTATGTGTGCCTGTGTGTGTGCCTCTTTGAGTGTGTATATGCATATTTGGTGGTTTGTACGCTCATCAGAACAGGGGTATTTAATTCATAAAGTCTAATAACTGTCTTCTGTAATACAGAATATGAACACAAACCTACCCATGGAAACAGGAGTGGTTCCATTTCATTTCTTGGGTTGGTTGAATCTACCATCAACAAAGTAGATTGCCTTCAGTAAGTAGAGGAGTATCCTCATCCAATCAGTTGGGGGCCTTCAAAGGAGAAGTGAGGATTTCAGCAGTCAGAAATAAGAATTTCTATCTCTATTTCAGACATCCAGCTTCTCCTGGGGAATCTGAAGTCACTTAAGTTTCAAATTTGTGGCCTGTCCTATGGAATTTGGGTTTGCCAATTTCCGTAGTTGTGCAAACCAAATTGTATATAAATACACACACACACTATATGGTTCTCTTTTTCTGTGGAATCCTAATAGAGATTTGATACCAGGAGTGCTATTTGAGAAACAGTATCTTAAGGATGAAATTTCTGAGTTTGTTCTGGGGTTTTAAAATGTTTCTCTCAGCTGATTTGATTAAGCAATTGTAATGACTCTATTTACAATGATGAGGAAAACACTGACAGTTCATGGCATGAAGTCACAATAGAGATTCATGAAATATCACAATTGGATACTGCTAGTCAAATGCTCATGGGAGGCAAGCCTCTGGGTTACAGGGTATTTCCTATTTTAACTGAGTTTTACGAAGTTAAAAATGGTTAGGTTTGGTTGTTATTAGTAAAAAAGATGTTAAATATTGAGCTCAGGGCTTCAAATTTGCATCTTAAGCATCACCTGAAGGACATGAAAGTTGCTGTTTCTGCTCTGAAAAATGCTCTTAGTTTTTATAGCTGCAGGCTTGAGATTTCTGAAAATCAGCTGCATAGTCTTATTGGGTGAGGGGCCAAATTGAAATGCAAATTGAGTTACCCATTTGCAGGGTGTCTGCTGTTAAAGAGAGGGCATTCATCAGGAAGGAATGGGATCCAGAAAATTGGAATGAGGCCATATGTGTGATAGTGATGAAGATGGGGATATTGAAACCCTAGATTTTGCTCAGTTTTTTGCTAGATAAACACATAATGTTCTGCTCTGAGGAATCAGGTACCTGACCTCCAGTCTGCCCTTATGAATCAGACTTCCCATTCCCAGCTGAAGAGATTAACCTTGTTTCACTAGATGTAACTGTAATGGAATGCCCTAAATAGTTGGTTAGCAAGGTACAGCTAATTCCACTCATTACCTACCCCCATTGCTCCTCTTTTATTCAATAACTATAACTACCATGAAGTTCCAACAGGTTCCAAAAGTTGAGGTACAAAGTGTGACCTATGGGTAGTTGTGCTGCACTCCAAAAGAACAGCATGAGTTTTCAAACGTATGGACAGAATTCAGGTGAATATATGTGGGAATGGATATGAAGGATGTGGGATAATGGAGAAGAATTTATTGGTATGGGCCCACTAAGCAAAGTTTCTGGACAGAATTATGTAGCTAGATGGGTTAGAAGGGCTGTTTCAGTTTGTTCACTTGGTTGGCTGAAGCATTGACCAAACAGTGGCCTACATTAAGTACCATCGAATTACAAGAACTTCCCTCATATAATGTAGATGCAGGGAACCAAAGACTTATAGAGATTGGACTTTGGAATGGATTTATCATGTAAGATCTGCTCACCTACCCAAGGAATATCCAGAGGGCACACATTTCATCACAATTGTGAGGAATAAATTATGACAGCATTTCCATCATCCCTAACCCTGGAATCCCCTGTAGTCACTTTCTTCTGTATATCAGAAATTAGTGTTGGAATTTCTATCACAGAACTGGGAAAACATAAAAGGGAAGATTGCATTCTGAGTGACAGATGCCAAGTGGCGGCACTTAATTGCCAAAAACAAGGTGGATGTGGCTACCCTAATGGACAGCAAAGTCAAGGATGTAATCAGAATGGTCTGACTCACAGAGATGCGGCTTTGGCTAGCTGATATTGGGCTACCTAGAAGTGAAATAAATGGGCAGTCTACTAGATTCTGACTTGATATATATAAGGAGAAGTGTTCTAGGATAAGTGGACAAAAGCTTAACTTGAATCACACACACTCACACACAAAATCGTGGTCCCTCAACCAATTTCCAGACTTGAGACAGCTTACAGGCCCAGAACTACTTGAAACAAGTGAAGTCCAGGAGACATGGGGCTGGAGCCTGCTATTCTGCCAACAATTTTATACTTTAAATCTGTCGGAAATCTCCAAATACACAAGTAGCCTTTTACCT
The DNA here is from genome assembly GCA_029593785.1 of Cabassous unicinctus. Lineage (NCBI taxonomy): Eukaryota > Metazoa > Chordata > Mammalia > Cingulata > Chlamyphoridae > Cabassous > Cabassous unicinctus. The sequence goes on along the minus strand of JAQZBX010017861.1, from coordinate 7,021 downwards.
AGGTGATTGTATGTTGGGGATACAAAAATGTTCAGGCATTTGGGAATTATTGGACTCTGTCTCTTGACTGATGTGAATTCTACAAGACCTAAAATGTCACTGTGATCCCCTAATAAATGTAGGGGATAATGGAGGTCAGGTGATCAAGGGAGCTTTAGCTCATGTCTGTCTCTACAGTGACTGCAGTGGGTGACCAGTCACATTCTGTGGTTATTTCCTTAGTTCCAGAATGTATAATTGAAATAGACATATTCAACAAAAGGTGGAATCTTTGTACTGGTTCACTGACCTATGGAATTAGGGCTATTATGTTAAGAAAGGCCAAGTGGAAACCACTAGAACTGCCTCTAACCAGCAAAATAGTGAAACAAATCAATATCAGATTCCTGGAGGGATTACAGAGATCACTGTCACCATCAAGGACTTGAAGGATGCAGGACTGTGATTCCCAACACCATCTATTCAACTCTCCTATTTAGCTCATACAGAAAACAGATGGAACTTGGAGGATGACAATGGATAATCATAAATTTAACCAGGTGCAGATTACAAAGCAGCAGCTGTTCCATACATGGTATCACTTCTAGAGGCTATCAATGCATCCCTAGTGTGGCAGGTTGAATTATGTACCCCAGAAAAAACATGTTTTTAATCTTAATCAATTCCTGTGGGTGTGAATCCATAGTAAATAAGACCATTGGAAGATATTTTTATATATACAGCCAACTGAATCAGGATGGGTCTTAATCCTATTACCAGAGGTCTTATAGAGAAGGCCACAGAGGGAACACTGCAGGAAAAAGCTAGAGGACAATGGAACCCAGAAAGGAATGGAGATGATATCATTAAGAGCATGGACATTTGAGGGAAAAGCCAAGGACCCAAATGGAACTTGCAACCAGTCCTAATACTCCACTGTCTTCAAGTACAAAGTGTTGCCTTGCTGATACATTGATTTTGGACTTCCCTAGCTTCCTAGCATATGAAATGTTTAAATGAGCACATGCTCATGGAATTTACTGGTCTTACCATGTTCCCCATCATTCTGAATCAGCTGGATTGATAGAATATTGGAATGGCCTTTGGAAGACTCAATTATTCTGGTAAGTGGGTGGCAGTACCTTGCTGGACAATGTTCTCCAGGAGGCTCTAAATCAGAATCCACTCTATGGTGCTGTTTATCCCATAGGCAGGATTCATGGGTCCAGGAAATAAGGTATAGAAATGGGAGTGGCACCACTCACTATATTACCCCTATTAGTTCATTAGAAAACTTTTGCTTCCTGTATCTTCGACCTTATGTTCTGCCAGTATAGAGGTCTTTTTCCAAAAGGAAGAGTGCTCCCACTAGGAGAACCAACAATGTTTCCATTGAATCTGAGGATAAGATAGCCAATGGACCACCTTGGGCTGCTCTTGCCTCTGAATCAACAGGCAAAGAAGGGAGTCATGTACTGGCTGCAGAGAATAATCTTGATCATAGGGCATCTCTTAATGCTAACCTGTCCTGTGGTTAAAGTCATTGGAAAACAGCAACAACCCATCCCAGGAAGATTACTAATAGTCCATCTCTGTCAGGATTGAAGAATTGGATCACTAAACCAGGCAAATAGCCATGATCAGCTGAGGTGCTTGCTGAGGGTATAGTGAATAAGGAATGTGTAGAAGAAGGAGGTAGTTTTAAATATGAGCTAGGATCACATAACCAGTTGCAAAAATAGGGAGTTATTTCTTCCTTGCTTTGTTATGTGCATGTTTTTACATATCCATGAAGCAAATATCTTTTTTCTCTCTCCCTTATTCCTATAACATATTAAATAAAGTGTATTAATTTTATGTTATAATATTTAAGTTTCATGATATAAAGAATAATACTTAATATTACCTAATTATTGCATCCTCTTCTGATGACAGTGTTGGTGTATTTACAGTAGTATGCAAGAAAGTTGAATTATGTTAGGTGAAAGTATGTCTATGCTACTGACATTATTTAGAAATTAAGTATCATTTAAAAAGAGGTGTATGGGTGATGTTTATTAAGTGTGGATTGTTATGGTTGTGTGTCAACTTCTCTGGGTTATGGCTTGCAGTTGTTTGGTCAAGCAAGCATTGGCTTGATAGTTATTGTGAAGGTGTTTCTTAGATGGATTTAAATCATTAGTCATTTTATTCCATCTATAGCTGATTGTATCTACAACCAAGAATGGAGATTGCCTTCAGGAATGACAGGAGTCTTGTCATTCAATCAGTGAAGCCTTAAAGGGAATGATGAGGATTTCATTAGCCACAAAAAAGTATTTTTATCTCTACTTCAGGCATCCATCTACTCCTGGGGGTTTCATTACATTCATTGGAATTGCCTATGTGCAGTTTCTTTTGGGGGAATTCAACATTACCTTCATTGAGTTTCTGACTTATCTGCTATACAGAATTTGGACTCACCAATTTCCATGCTCTCATGATACTAATCCTATTATAAATTTCTTAGTATTTAAATATTTACACATGTATGCATATGCATGAATATATTATCTTTATCACTCTATATCTATCTGTCTGTGTATCTCTCTATCTATCTATCTACCTATCCTCTGCTAGTTCAATTTCTCTGGTGAACACCCACTAATAAACCTTTGCAACCAACTTAATGAAGTGCAAGAAGTAAAACATGCAGATAAGAGACTCCTTATGTCTTGAAGTTATCATGGGTGCTCCTCTTGTTCTTAAACTTCTTTGACACCATCTTTCATCCCCCTCCTCTTTATTATTCTCCTGACACTCTGCCTTCCTTATTGACCTTGAACATTCAATAAAGCCCTTTCCTTGGGGCCTTTGTCCTGGACACTCCCTCGGCTGGTCATAAATGGCTGATATTCTTGTGACTTCTGCCTTCTGTGTTGAGGTGTCTTCAAATGTTTCCCTGTCTGCTAGCTTTGCCTTAACTTTGAGCACCCCTTCTGAAGCTCTCAAATTTATCTGCTTTCATTTCATTTTAGCAGTTATCACCATGTGACATGTATATGGGTATGCTTTTTTTCATTTATTCTTTCTCTATCATCAGATAGCAGGTACCTTTTATTTTCAGCACAATAAACCCATTGCCTAGTCAGTGCCTGTAGCAAAGATGGACTGAACATTCATTCCATAAATGCATGAAAGAATTTCCATAAAAATTTTACAATGCATGGCAGATTTGGTAAAATTGTGAAAGTAGGGGAGCAATGCTAATCAAAGTTGGCACTCTTTGTTTAGATTTGATAAACGAATCTATAAATTAACTTCCTGACTCCAATATATAAATTATAGATAGGTTAGTAATGTTTTTTGTTTGAAAATTAGTCATGTTATTTTTCTCTTTCTGGTTAGTCACTTCAAGCACATGCAACCAGGAAATCAGGCAGGAATTTCAGAATTTCTCTTTTGGGGATTTTCAGAGGAACTGGAATTGCAGTCCTTCCTCTTTGGGCTTTTTTTGTCCATGTACCTGGTCACCATTTCTGGGAACCTGCTCATCATCCTGGCCACCATTACTGACTCCCACCTCCACACACCCATGCACTTCTTGTTCAACCTCTCCTTTATAGACATCTGTTTAACTACGACCACAATGCCAAAGATGTTCATAAACATACAGACAGAGATAAGAGACATAACCTATGTAGGCTGTCTCACCCAGATGTACTTTTTCATGCTCTTTGCAGGGTAGAATTACTTCCTCCTGGCCAAGATGGCCTATGACTGCTTCATGGCCATCTGTCACCCCTTGAACTACACAGCCATCATGAACCCTCAACTCTGGATACTGCTGGTTCTGGGGTCTTGGAACATGAGTTCTTTGCATTCCTTGTTACAAAGCTTAATGGTATTGCAGCTGTCCTTTCATAACCACTTGGAAATCCCCCACTTTTTCTGTAACCATGATCAGAAGATCCAGCTTTCCTGTTCTGACAACTTCCTCAATGAAATATTGATGTATTTTGCAGTTAGGGTGCTGTTTTTTTCTCCCTTCTCTGGTATTATTTACTCTTATTCCAAGATTTTTCCCTCTGTATGTACAGTCTCATCAGTCAGGGGAAGTTTAAAGCATTTCCCACCTATTCATCTCACCTTTCAGTGGTCTTCTTATTCTATGATACACTCCTAGGAGTGTATCCCAGTTCACTGCATCACCAAATGCACACTCAACTGCAACAGCTTGTTGATGTACACTGTGGCCACATCCATGCTGAACTCCTTCATCTACAGTGTGGAGAATAAATAAATGATGAGGACTCTGAAAATATTCTTCAAGAGGGAAATCATCAAATGTGATTTCTTCTGGACAATAGGAGGTGCCTGTCATTACAGGGCTCAAAGCCTCAGAACCAGAGGCTCTGATCATTTCATGGAAACTGCCCTAAATTCAGATATAGCATTAAATATGATAAAGAAAAACTTTAAATAATACTTTCCACTACCGTAGAAAAAATTGTGTTTTTAAACTTTATTTTAAAGAAGTTTTAGAATACAGAAAAGTTACATAGAAAATATAGGAGATTAACATGGCAGTATTCACTTCCAGGGTAGGGTTGGGGAGCTCAGTGTGCCCTCTGCAAAAGAGAAAATGATAAAGGAAAGTAGGTAAAATAATGACAAATGGGGGGATTTGATTAAAAGTTATAGGAGTGCTTTGTACTTGTTTAAAAGCTGGAAATAATTTCAAAATAAAAAAATTCTCAAAAATTTAAAGCTGATTTAATAACTCATTAAAAAGGAAAATATAGGGGATTCTCATACACCCCACCTTCTCCCTCTCACATTTTCCCCTATTAATAACATCTTTCATTAGTGTGGTACATTTGTTACAATTGAACAAATATTGAAGCATTGTTACTAACCATGGACTATATTTAACATTATACTTTACACTTTGCATCACACAACTTTATAGGTTTTGACAAAATGTAAAATGGCCTGTATCTCTCATTGCAATGTCATGCAAAACAATTCCAATATCCCTAAGATGCCCCATATTACACCTATTCTTTTCTCCCCCTAACCTCAGAATCTCTGGTGACCACGGAAAGAATTGCATTTGATGGTTATCATCTACTCATTGAAATAAGAAATCTAGGTGTTCATATGCAATGGGATATATAGATTGGGGTGCAGGACTTGGATGCACATTTCCCATATTTTATTTGATAAAATATGTGACTCTTTCCATTTCTTTAAGCAAAATGTCTGCCATTTCTACACATTTTGTCCTAAACATTAAAGGGTATGTAACTATATATTTACTAATTTATCAGATGTGTTTTCTCCTTTCTCTCAGTTCACATTAAAAATAAGTTTTAAACAAAAATATTACTCACATGGAAGATATATAATAAGTATTCATCTTGCTGAATTTTTGCAAAATGAATACCCCTGTAAACCACAACCTTAGAATTTCCTACATGTCTGTTCTTTTCTAAATATCTTTCCAATATTTGGAAAACCACCCTCTTAATTCTAACACATAGGCTAATTTTGATTATTTGTGTAATATATATAAATCAACTATAATTTATATTATTATTTCTAAGCTTATTTCCCTGACTTTATCCATATTTTTATATATGGCTATAGACCAACCATGGTCATTGGTTCATAGTAATATTTTTTGTTAATATATTTAAGTTTGTGTATCCCACTTTATTGAGGTTGAGAATTTGTTAGTTTTCATTTAGCAACTCTCACCAATAATGTTCCTGGAACATCATGGTTTATGTCTTTTCAGAATGCATGTGTGTCATGGGAGAGAGTGGGAATGCTGTCTCTTGATGGCAAAAAAAGGCCAACGTTCCACAAATGAATGTCTCAGCTGATAAAGCAAGGAACATGTTTGATTCAAGGTTGTCAAGGGAAAGAGAACCAACAGGTTGTATGGTCCAGAGCACTTGAAAAAGTGTACTTTGCACTCCAGCAGGCCCAAAGGATAAAGCATCAATCCACAGATGACACAACATGAAGTCTATTGGAGATTACTCTGGTGAGTTTCAGACTTGGGTCAGACATGGGGTTTCCATATTCCTTCCAATTTTTCCTTTCTGGAATTGAAAGATTTTATTAAAGCAAAATAAAAGTCTGCTCTATTTTGGAAACAGAATCTGTTTCTTAATTTTCACAGGCCCACAGTTGGAAAGTAATTTTCCAAAAGGATGGACTACACCCATATCTTATTTTGTGAGGCTTTTGGGATATAGTGATAGGGTGAAGTATTTTTTAAATTTAGTTTCTTTTTAGGTAATGTATTTTCATGAAGGAAGAATATGTTTTTTGGGGGTACAGAGGATTGATTGTGGTAGACCAAATTATGTACACCCTCAAATGACATGTTCTTATACTTAATACTTGTTCCTTTGGGTGCAGGTCCACTTGTAAATAGGGCCCTTTGAAAACATATTGTCAGTTAAGATGGGGGCTTCTATGTGAATAGAATCTTCTAAGATCATATTTGAATAAGTCCAAACAGACTCAGTGTGATCCCTTATTCTTAGTAGTTAAGGCATAATAAAAAGCCAGAAGTCAGAGGAACACACAGAAGGAGGCAACCATTGATAGTGTCAAGTGGTAGATAACTGCCACAAGCAAAGCTACTGAAGCCAGGAGAAAAGTCATGTCTCCTATGCCTTGACTTGGGACTTTTGGCCATAAACCCCTGAGCCAAAAATTCTTGTTGTTTAAACCAATCCGGTATGTGCTCTTTGTCATCGCAGCCTGGAAAACTAAGAATCTGAGGCATTGAATTTGTGAATAAGCCAAGCCCAGAGCAGGAGCTGAGAGAGAACAGAATGTAGTGAACTCAGAAACACCACCCAGAGCTGGAGATTTAAATGATGTAAGATTTTAGTGATGGGTTTCTCTTGTTTGTGCCTTGCTCTATCTTCTGGGATTTACCTGTCACCAAAGTCTTCTCTCTGTCCCCACCTGTAGGCTAGTGTCTCTCAACCCTTATTCTCTTATTGTCCCATAAGGAGCCTTTTTTTTTTTTTTTTTT